>DF363673.1:9680-20239 GCA_000787875.1 Solanum virginianum
TCATCATCATATAATCATCATAACACTATTCAACTCATACGACATGTATTGAACCTTCAATTCCTCGAGAAATCCTAGCCGAACATTTTTCAAACACTTGGGGGTGTATAATGGGGGTAAAAGACCATGCAATTTAGATATGAAATTATGCAAGAAAATCTATAGAAAAACCTTCAATCAACACCTTACAACACCCCCAAGACATTCACATCAAAATCCCTCATCAAATCTTACATTAGATCTAAGATTTAGAGCTCAAACCATGCTTAAACAATCATACTTTCATGAACTAAAATCACTGTATAGTAAATTTCTCAATATACAAGGCCCATATGTAAAATCAACTTTAAATCATGCAATATTAGTAAAAAGGAGGCTTAGGCACCATAGGTGAAAGGACACAATGGTTAAATATCACATACCTTAGCTTTGGAGAACCCTTGAAAGAGGTTGGAGATGGAGACTTGAAGCTTGAATGAAATCCTTAAAGAAATCCTTAAGATTTGTCTTGAGTTTGGGACTTGAATTTAGGGTGAAATATGAATCTAAATATTTGAGTGAGTTTTTGGGGAATGTTTAGGATGATATGAGGGTGAAATAAGGCTAAAAGTATGTATTTTCAAGTGAGGGATCCCTTAGGCCCAAGACTTACAAGTCTTGGACCGAAGTCAAGAAAAACAGGACTAAAATACAAACTGCTCACTGGAAATTAGATTTTCTGCACGAACAAGTTTTACAAAAATGGGCATAAATCCTTCATCTAAACTCAGAATAGGGTGAAATAAAGTGCATTAAAAAGCTAATTAAAAGGGAAACAAGCCTCTTAGTATATATTTTGTACATTCTTCATCTAAACTCAGAATAGGGTGAAATAAAGTGCATTAAAAAGCTAATTAAAAGGGATTTCAGTTGATAGGTCATGGTCTACCCAATTCTTTGTGTGCTAAGAGATATGACCCTTCAAACTTGACCCTCCTAAATAGCGCATTTTGCTATTTTTGGATTTTGATACGGTTGCTCTAAAATTCGGATTAGATCCATCTCCCACTCAATTTGACCCCCTAAACAAGAATATGAAGTTGGAGTTTTGAAAAAATGAATAAATTTTTAGATATATGGAAAATAAGATTCCGGGCACTTCCGAGGCACATTTTCGGATACTTTTTGGGGTCGTTTCACTTTACATCACACATACGTGAGAGAAAACCATTTGAACTTTAAAAACAATGAGTTGTATAAACTTTATGACACTCTTAGATATGACATAAACAAACCATCATAATCATTATAAAAGGACAACTTAGGACCATATGGAGAACATGAACATGTGCGAGAGCAACCTTTATAACCGACATAGACCATGTGAGCTAAACCATAGAGTCCCATATTTTTCCTACACCAGAAACAAGGGGGAAGTCACTTGCCAAGGTGACCTCTTAAGATGTCTAAGTGGATCCACTAAAGCGAGTTATCAAGCAACCTCTAATAATGGTTGGTCTAGAAATCAACCTCTACTACCAGTGACCCCTATTTCTACGGTGGTACATAGTTATGGGATGATGTGATTCTACTAATTGTCTCTTGCCCTATCTATGAGGAGTATCCACATTTATCCCAAGGTCCACTCAGTGTTAAGTGCGACTCCTACAGAATAATCATAGACTAAAACCATAGAATCATGTAGTGTGAAGAGGTATTCTACTAACCCATCCTAGAAGACCTTTGAACATAGATCATCATCATAAAGATATCTCCTAAATCTTGTATATGCCTCTATTATCATCCTATCATAATCTCATAATCTTTACTAGGTGGAGAACTCATACCTCAATTATTCATTCATTTTTTACTTCAAATAGATTAGTCCCATTGGACATACAAACATGGAAATACTCATCACATGCATAATCTTGTATACCATAACAACATGGAGAGGGATTTCCAATAATGCATAGCTTTCATAGGAATTCAATGCATTTCAAAACATACTTGATAAACCTCATCATTCATAATATTCATGAACTTTCATACATATAGTAAAACCTTTCCATCATACATAAGAAATGTCATCATTACACCCTCACCATTAGCAATCATTCATCATTAGAAAACTTACTATGATAATTGGGTGGGCTCATATATGTAGACTTTAAATCATATAACTCAAGAGGACTATGCATTAACTTAATGAAAATCACCTGTTATAATCATTCTTAGATAACCCACCACAATCCTACATATTGTCTTTCAACATTAGACATAGAATCATGCAATTTATCTCATAAAACCATCAATTTCATCATAACATCCTAGTTTAATCAATTCTACAACTTTAAACCTCATAAAATAGATCATAGGAGAAAACCCTTAAACTCAATTCATGCAATTTCATGCAATAGATGAAGAATCTTAACATAATCCATACTTAATCAAAATTTAATTTGAACGAATTTGTAAAAATAGGTTTGGGGGCTCCATCAATGAAGGAATCCATGGATGAAAAAACCCACATACCTTAATCTTGAGATTTCTTGAAGGAACTTGAGGAAGACTTGTGGGCTTCAGTTGAATTCTTAAGATCCCAAGAAAGTTATTGAAAATGTTGAGATTGAACTAAGGAATTGGTGAGGATTTTTGGGAGAAAATTAGAGTTAAAATAACTTACAAGAGTGTATGGGTTTGATGGGTTAAAACCCCTTTTTGGGAAAGTACAAATATCATCAAGAGTTAAAAAAAAAGAGAGAGAGAAAGAGGTTTTGAAGTGTCCCGGCGGCGAAATGGACGGTACAGATGTCCCATCATCAAACCATTTGGTGATACACTGAATAGAACCTTTAGACCACACTTTTTGATAGTTTTAGAAACTTTTTAGAGCGATTCGGTGATCAAACTAACTATCACCCTGTTTGACAACCCTGACAAGCTTTAGTAAAATGGCCATAACTTTTTACTCCAAACTCATAATAAGCTGATGCGTTGAAAAACTAATTCAAAGACCTACAATTTGGTAGGTTGTGAGTCACCTAAATTATTATATGCTAAGAGATATGATCATTTGAAGTTGATCTTTATATGAATTCACATCGAAACTTAGCCGATTGGAATCCCTTGGTCTTGGCTTGATGTAAAACATGTCCTATGACCCCAAATGGTATAAAATTGGCTTTGAATACCTAAAAATTGATCCCACCATATTAGAGTCATCATGTTGAGTCTATACGTGTATGAAGAATGACTCGGGTCCTAGCTTAAGACCTAGACGTTATAGGTAAAGAGAACACAAGAGAATTAATAGGAAGAATATTTTGTTAAAACCTTTAGTTGATTTTTATGTGATGGTATTGCAAAAGAATGTACATCTATTTATACTACTTATATAGGGGATAATACATAAATAATAATTGTTAACAAGTCCCTACATCTATAACTATAACTATAACTATATCATTAGAAGCATGAACTACAAAACCTAAAAGTTGAATTACTAAAACACCATTTTATTACATATCTGAATATTCTAACTAGCTTTCCTTTAAAAAAATTACAAAAAGACATAAACCTACAAAACACCTTTGTGGCTCTACCGAATAGTTGTCAGAGAATTAATGGACAAATTTGTATGCCTTTGCATTCCAACATTGCTAAGCTATGAATTTGAAAATATATTAATAAATACTTTTCACTTGTTCAAAATCTCACTTTACTATGCTTTTTCTTTCTAATCAAATTAAGCGTATGGATTCTTGAAATTATATAATTACTTAATTTTCTATTGATGTAGTTCGTACTCGAGCCACTGATCCAAACTTTATACAAATCTTAATTTGCTAGCGCTATTTGATGGTTTAACCTATTAATATATGATTTTTTTTACATAGTTAGATACTGATGTTCTGCCTTAGTTAATTTTTGAAAGTCAATGTTGCTTCGGGGCGGAGTGAAAGAAGGGGGGATTCTCAAACGCGAACAAGGTTTTTTCTATTAAAGGCAAATTTTAAATGCCCCATGTAATAATTGAAAAAGTAATATTAATTAATACTTTTTGAAAAATTATTTTTTTATTTTATTTTTATCATGTTTGAGTAAATTTATTATCATTTGCATGTGCTCCTACTTTACATTAGTGTGGTCTCATATTATGGTGACATATGTCTCCTGATTGATACTCTTTTTATGAAATGTGCTGAAACACCCCAAAAACGCCTCCAAAATGTGCTTCGAAAATGCTCATAATCGTAATTTCCATTTATCTCAAAATTTGTGTGTGATATCAAAAATTTAGCTTCATATTCGTGATCAGAGGGCAAAATTGAGTGAGAAATGGGTATAACCCCGATTATAGAGCAACTATAGCAAAAAAATATTTTTCAAAAATTTCTTTATCCAGTGTGCATCCGCGACCAGACCGCGACTCGAACTGGATGCGAAGCAGTGTATTTTTGTCCAATACGATGGCTCCACAACGTGGACCTATTGCGAAGCAGTGTTAGTTTTTCCTTAGTTTTTCATTTTGGCCCAAGGGCCTTAGGGTCTTGGCCCCATGCCCACCCATGCGTAAAAACACCTATACTTAGCCATTTTTCAACTCTATATCACTCAAAATACTCTCAAAACCCTCTCTAACACTAAGCCAAATATTTCATCCAAATTCAAGTGTCCCAAGCTTAATTTTGGATCTCGAGAACTTCATTCAAGCTTCAAGTTCTCTTCAAAAGCCAAATATTTTATCCAAATTCAAGTGTCTCAAACTTAATTTCGGATCTCAAGAATTTCAGTCAAGCTTCAAGTTCTCTTCTAATCTACATCAAGGAAATCTCCAAGTTTAAGGTATGTGGGTTTCAATCACTGGATCTTTTCATCCATGGTGCCTAACCTTCCTTTTTATGAAAAATACATGTTTCTAAGTTGTGCTACTTATAGGTATTATTTATTATGAATTATAATTACAAATTATATTGGGGTTTTATGAAATGCTGATTGAAAATATATGTCTACCTATTTCAAGTTTATACCGTGAGATGATATGTCTATTGTGACTATGCATGTTTTGGGCTATGAGATTATGATTTATTATAAGATTTGATCATGGATTTCAAGGTATCTTATATGAGGGTTTTACTATGTGTTGGTGGGTTGAGTATGTATTGAATTCATGAATATATCTATAGTGTTGCAAGTTGACCATACCTTGTTGGGGGGTGACATGCCCAATCACCTTGTTAGGGGTTGATATACCTTGACCACCTCATTGGGGGGTAACATGCCTGTACTACCACGTCGAGGGGTATGTACCTGGACTACCTCGTCAAGGGGTGACATGCCCCACCTCATCGGAGGGTGACATGCCCATACTACTACATCGAGGGGTATGTACCTTGACCACCTCGTCGGGGGTGACATGCCCCCTACTACCATATTGAGGGTTAGGCACCTCAATCACCTTCTAAGAGGGTGACATGCCTTGGATTCCAAGTATAGTTGCTTGGTCTATGATTATAGTCTTCTACTACACATGTATTATGTTCTGTACAAGATATATGATTTACAAGCATGTTTTATTTAAAGCATTGATCATGCATGTCATATTGATACTATACTTATCCATTGCCTATGATTATGCATTTTGACTACTTTGGCTTATGTCCTGTTACATTGAATCCTACTTACTTAGTATATTAAAACATACTAATGTATACTTTATGCCTACATGATGTTACCATGTAGGAATTAAATCACCTCATGATCATGCTCTACGTGGCTAGTTTTGGCATCTTGAAGATAAGCTTTTGGTGAGTCCTCAAGTTCGGGGATACTAGCTATACTACTCTTGCTTATGTTATTTCTCTATGTTGATCTTTTGATACTATGAGGGTGAGTCCGAAAAGTGTCTTGACCCCCGTCCAATTTATGTTTAGAGGAGTTATTGGAATAATTAATGTACTCATGCTTTGAGCTTTGACTCTTTATGCTTTATAAATGTCAAGACTTCCCTTAGCCCTTTTTCCCTTGTTTATGTTGTTGTGTTGTTTACTTTGCTTTTGTGACCAAGAATGTGTAAGATACGCTAAGAGACTTGTTTAGGTCCCTTCGAGTGTCCATTCACCATTTCACATCTAGGCCCTAGGCTTGGATCATGACAAACTTGATATCAGAGAACTAGGTTATTAATAGTCGTCGGAATCCAACACACAACATCGATTAGAGTCTTGTTCATGGTTGTGAAGTGCACCACAACTATGAGAAAGAGGGTATGAGGTGTTTTAGGAAATGTTTTCCTTCTTCATCAACTATGTCATGCTTTAGAAGTAAGGTAAGATTTTTCCTCTAACGAATGTTCTTTGCTATTATAGATCATTCATATTCCAAGAGGAAGAAAAGTCATACTCTTGAGGATCAACCGGCCCCTCTCGCTCCTCAAGCTCCTTAAGATGGGTGAGTGGCCCATGAAGAGTTCCGGGATACCATTACCATGTTAGCCCATGTCATGACTAATCAAATCAACCAAGGGGCTGAAGCCCCTCATGCTCCTACTCTGGCCTTAAGAGTGAGGGAGTTTACTAGAATGAAGCCATCAAGTTCCATGGGTCCAAGATAGATGAGGATCCACACGAATGCATTGATGAGGTGTATAAGGTGTTGTCCATTATGGGGTTAACTCGAAGGAAAAGGTAGAGTTGGCGGCCTACCAACTCAAAGGGGTGGCTCAAATATGGTTCACTTAATGGAAGATGGAGAAGGGGAATGGTAATGATATCCCTTGAGAAGAATGCAAAGCGGCATTTCTCAACCGGTTCTTTCCAGTTAATCTTAGGGAGGTGAAAATAATGGAGTTTATGAATCTAAAGCAAGGTTCTATGAGTATAAGGGAGTATGCTCTCAATTTCAACCAACTCTCTAAGTATGCCCCACAATTGGTTGCCGATCTGAGGTCTAGCATGAACAAATTTATGTCTGGTGTGTCAGAGTGGTGAATGAGGAGTGTTACACTGCCATGTTAATAGGTGATATAGATTTGTCCCACCTCATGACATATGCCAAAGAGCTAGAGGGGGAAAAGTTGAGAAAGAGAAAAAGTGGTGAGGCTAAGAGGACCCGTCTTGAAAGTGGATTCCAACATTCCAAGGGTGGTCGATTTCCTCAGGGCCCTAAGTTTCAAGGCCAAGGGTCTTCTAATGTTCCCAATAGGAGGTTTGCTAATGATAATCAAAGATTCGAAGGTGAGGGTGGTGCGGTGCCAAATCCTAGGTGCCCCAGGTGTGAAAGAAATCATAGTGGTCCATGTTTGAAGAATTCTAATGCTTGCTTTGGTTATGTTGAAGTGGGTCATAAGGTGATTGATTGTCCACGTGCACAAAACAAGGGTAGAGATGGTCATCCATAAGGCCAAGATGCAAATACAGGTCCAAAGGGAAGAGGAGGCCAACACGGAGGTGCTCCGAGGTAAAATAGGTTCTATGCTCTTCAAGGGAGACAAGGGGTAGATGGGGTGCCCGATGTCATCATTGGTATGTTAAAGGTTTTTTATTTTGATGCATATGCTTTGATTGACTCGTGTGCCACTCTTTCTTTTATTACTCCTTTTGTTGCCAAAAAGCTTCATGTTAGCCCTAAATTGTTGTGTGAGCCCTCTGAAGTGTCTACCCCCATTGATGAGTCTATTGTTGCTAAAAGAGTCTATAGAAATTTTTTCGTACTTATATTGCATAAAATCATGCCTTGTGATTTTGTTGAGTTAGATATGGTGGATTTTGATGTCATTCTTGGGATGGACTGGTTGCATGCATATTATGCTTCTATTGATTGTAGAACCTGTAGGGTTGAATTCCAATTCCCTAACGAGCCCATCCTTGAGTGAGAAAGTTGTGATGTGGTGTTCAAGGTTAGATTCATTTCTTGCATTAAAGCCCAAAAGTTGATTTCTAAGGGGATCTATATCATCTTATGAGGGTTAGGGATGTTGAGTCCAAAGTCCTTCCTATAGAGTCAGTTCCGGTGGTTTATGAGTTCCTTAATGTCTTTCCCGATGAGCTTCCCGGTGTTCCTCCCAAAATGGAAATAGATTTTGATATAGACCTTCTTCCTGATACTCAACCCATTTCTATTCCCCTTTACCATATGGCCCCGACGGAGTTGAAGGAGTTGAAGGAGCAATTGAGGAATTTATTGGAGAAGGGTTTTATTGGGCCTAGCCAATCACCTTGGGGTGCACCGATCTTGTTTGTGAAGAAGAAAGATGGTTCTCTTAGAATGTATATTGATTACTAAAATTTAATAGGGACACCATCAAGAATAAGTACCCCCTACCAAGGATCGATGACCTTTTTGATCAACTTCAAGGGGCTAGTCACTTCTCTAAGATTGATCTTCAGTCCGGGTATCATCAAGTGAAAGTGAGAGAGTGTGACATTCCTAATATGGCCTTCCGGACTAGGTATGGGAACTTTGAGTTTGTGGTTATGTCCTTTGGGTTGACTAATGCACCAGCTATATTCATGGATCTTATGAATAGGGTCTTTGAACCCTACCTTAATTTGTTTGTGGTGGATTTTATTGATGATATCTTGATCTATTTCCATAGTGAAGAGGAGCATGTGGATCACTTGAGGGTGGTATTACAAATCTTAAGGGAGGAGAAATTATATTCTAAATACGAAAAATGTGAGTTTTGGTTAAAGGAGGTTGCTTTTCTAGGGCATGTGTTGTTGGGTGATGGCATTAAGGTGGGTCTTAAGAAGATGGAAGTGATTAGAAATTGGTCTAGACCTTTGACTCCATCGGACATTAGAAGTTTCTTGGGTTTGGCGGGTTATTACCGGAGGTTTGTAAATGGGTTCTTTTCTATTGCTAGTCCTATGACTAAGTTGACACAAAAGAAGGAAAAATTTGAGTAGACCAATGAATATGACAAGTGTTTCCAAACTTTGAAAGATAAGCTTGTTCTTTTCAATTGCTTCTCCAATAACTAAGTTGACTCAAAAGAAGGAAAAATTTGTGTGGACCGATGAGTGTGAAAAGAGTTTCCAAACTTTGAAGGATAAGCTTGTCTCCGCTCCTATCTTGGCTCTACTAGAAGGATTGGAAGGGTTTGTCGTCTATTGTGATGCCTCAAGAATTGGTTTTGGGGTGTTTTGATGCAAAGTGGTAAGGTGATAGTGTATGCCTCTAGACAACTTAAAGTATATGAGAAGAACTATCCCACCTATGATCTTGAACTGGCAGCCATTATATTTACTTTGAAAATTTGGTGTCACTACTTGTATGGGGTCTATGTTAATGTGTTCACCGATCATAAGAGTCTTTAATATGTATTCACCCAAAAAGATCTCAACTTGAGACAAAGAAGGTGACAAGAGCTTCTCAAAGATTATGATATGAGTGTGCATTATCACACCAGTAAACCTAATGTTGTGGTCGATGCTCTAAGTAGAGTGTCATGGGTAGCTTGGCTCATGTTGATGATGGTGGCAAAGAGATGGCTAGAGAGGTCCATCGGTTGGCTAGATTGGGGGGTTAGGTTGGAAAAAGTTGATAATGGTGGGGTAGTAGTTATTGATGGCTCTAAGTCTTCCTTGATTGAGGAGGTAAAGGCAAAGCAAGATCTTGACTCCGCCTTTCTAGAATTGAAGGCCTTGGTGGAAGATGAAAAAGTGGAGGTTTTCTCCTAAGGGGGAGATGGTGCCCTTAGGTACCAAGGTAGATTGTGTGTGCCTAGTATTGATGACTTGAGAAAGAAGATTTTGATGAGGGTCATGATTTTTCCTATTCTATTCACCCCGGTTCTACAAAGATGTATAAAGATTTGAGGAAAGTGTATTGGTGGGGTGGTATGATGAGAGATATTACAAGGTTTGTATCCGGATTTCAGAATTGCCAACAAGTGAAAGCTGAACATCAAAGGTCAGGTGGCCTAGCCCAAGATATAGAGATTCTTACTTGGAAGTGGGAGGAAATCAACATGGATTTTGTGGTTGGGTTGCCCAAGACTAGGAAACATTTTGATTCTATTTGGGTTGTGGCTGATAAAATGACAAAGTCAGCTCATTCCTTACTGGTCAAAACTACTTATAGTGCCAAAGATTATGCTAAATTATATATTCATGAGTTGGTTAGATTACATGAGGTTGTCTTTGTCTATCATTTCGGATCATGGAGTTCAATTCACTTCTCACTTTTGGAGGTCTTTCCAAAGAGGTATTGGTACCAAGGTAAAGCTTAGCATGGACTTTCACCCTAAATGGATGGCCAAGCCGAGAGAACTATCTAAACTCTTACGGATATGCTTAGAGTTTGCTTTTTGGAGTTTAAGGGTAGTTGGGATGATCATCTTCCACTCATTGAATTTGCTTACAACAATAGCTACTACTTAAGCATTGGTATGGCTCATTTTGAATCTCTTTATGGTAGGCATTGTAGATCACCAGTTGGGGGTTTGAAGTGGGGGAAATGGCCTTGCTAGGCTCAGATTTGGTCATGAAAGCCTTGGAGAAAGTGAGGTTGATAAGAGAGAGATTGAAAACAGCCCAAAGTAGACAAAAGTCCTATTCCAATGTGAGGAGAAG
>DF363673.1:23333-43755 GCA_000787875.1 Solanum virginianum
ATTGAAAATTTTCCAAGTGTAAGTGGAGTTCACAAAAAGATTTATGGAGGCTTGGGTCGTGACATCAAGCTTGATTCCGGATCTCAAGAACTTCATTCAAGCTTCAAGTTCTCTTCAAATCTACATCAAGGAAATCCCCAAGTTTAAGGTATGTGGGTTTCAACCACTGGTTCCTTTCATCCATGGTGCCTAACCTTCCTTTTTATGAAAATTGCATGTTTTCAAGTTGTGTTACTTATGGGTATCATTTATTATGAATTATGATTACAAATTATATTAGGATTTTATGAAATGTTGATTGAAAACACATGTCTACCTATTTCAAGTTCATACCATGAGATGATTTTTCTTTTGTGACTATGCATGTTTTAGGCTATGAAACTATGATTTATTATGAGATTTGATAATGGATTTCAAGGTATCTTACATGAGGATTTTACTATGTGTTGGTGGGTTGATTTACATTAAGTTTTCAGACATTATTTCACTCTTGAACTAGCGTTGCATACCCGCCAAGTGTTTGATAAAATGTCTTGACAAGGATTCTTGAGCTATTGATGATCTATTACATGGATTATGAATCAAGTGACTATATGATGATTAAGGAATTGTATGTATGTATTGAATTCATGAGAGCATCCATTGTGTTGCAAGTTGACAACACCTCGTTGGGGGTGACAAAGGATTGTATGTATGTATTAAATTCATGAATGTATCTATAGTGTTGCAAGTTGACCACACCTCATCGGGGGGTGACATATCCAACCACCGTATTGAGGGGTAGCATACCTTGACCACCTCGTCGGGGGGTGACATGCACGTACTACCATATCGAGGGGTATGTACCTTGACCATCTCGTCGGAGGGTGACATGCCCGTACTACCACGTTGAGGGGTAGGTACCTCAATCACCTTCCAAGGGGGTGACATGCCTTGGATTCCAAGTAATAGTTTCTTGTTCTATGATTATGGTCTCCTACTACACATGTATTATGTTCTGTACAAGATATATGATTTACAAGCATGTTTTACTTAAAGCATTGATCATGTATGCTATACTGATACTATACTTATCCATTGCCTATGATTATGCATTTTGACTACTTTGGCTTATGTCTTGTTGTATTGTATCCTCCATACATAGTACATTCAAATGTACTAACGTATACTCTATGCCTACATGATGTTAAGCCCCTCACCATTGTCCTCCACGTGGCTAGTTTTGGCATCTTGAAGATAAGCTTTTGGTGAGTCCTCAAGTTCGGGGACACTAGCTATGCCACTCTTGCTTATGTTATTTCTCTATGTTGATCTTTTGATACTATGAGGGTGAGCCTGGAAAGTATCTTGGCCCCACACAATCTATATTTAGAGGTATTGTTGAAACAATTAATTTACTCATGTTTTGAGCTTTGACTCTTTATGCTTTATAAATGTCAAGACTTTCTTTAGTCCCTTTTTCCCTTATTTATGTTGTTGTTGTTGTTTACTTTGCTTCCACGACCAAGGATGTGTAATTGATATGCTAAGAGGCTTGTTTGGGTCTCTTCGGGTTCCCATTCGCCGTGTCACATCTAGGCCCTAAGATTGGGTCATGACATGTGCTCCATCTGAGATGAATTTAGAATTTCAAAGTTATATGTTTTCAATATAATGAACATCCTACAATTTTTTAGAACTCTATTGAGATTTGGGTAAGTTTGAGATTTGATTATGACCTCTTATTGATTTGACTTTGTGATTTTTAAAAACAAAAAAAAAGTTGGTAGGATTGTGTGGTGTTTAGTAGAAGAAACAAAACTAAAGATTACCTCTAAAGGATGTGGAACACTATATGGAATTGTTCCTCCTTTAATCAGAGGTCTCAATTTTAAGCCCTGGATATGAAAAGATCTTCAGTACAGAGTGTTTCCTCTAAATAGAGCCTATGCGATATGAATTCGAAATAGTCAGGCTCAAATATGGACTCAAATGCTAGTTTATAAAAGGAGATGAGATCTTACCAATTGAAGCTTTGTTGCTGAGCCAACTACTCATCGTTGTTGTGGGTTTCCAGCGAAAGTATTTTGTCTCACTTAAAGATTACACATTATTAATATGAGTCTTCCATGTGATGAAAGATATTGTTTATAGATATGGTCTTTGTAAGGCCCCACATGTTGGATGGTATGAAAGTGTGTAAGAAATTAAGTTTGAAAATTTTCCAAGTGTAAGTGGAGTTCACAAAAAGATTTATGGGTCGTCAAATTAAACACGGGTCGTACATAGGGTGCAATTTCAGTAGTTTAAGTTTGGAGGGTCACCAATGCACGAATAAAACCATGAGTCATAACTTGTGCTTGTAGAATGGTGCACAAACTTGGTAGAAAATGGCTTTCTGAAGTTGGGTGTACGAACAAGCAAGACGACCCATGGTTTGGTTGAAAGATTGTATATGGAATCATGGTTTGAGTTTCAGAAAAGGTTTCTGAGGCTCCAAAAAGTTAAAAGGACGAGACTCCTTTCCACGACCCATGATCAGGGTCTCATGGTCTGGTCTGACAGGTTTTTAAAAGGGGAAAATTTGACATTTTCTAATATTCTAAGCTTATACTACGCAGTTAAGCCCCTAATTAAGCCCTTTTTAACCCCATACAACCCTAAACTACTCCATTCTCATTCACTCTAAAATATCCCAAGTCCTAAGCTCCTCCCAAATCCTCTCAAGCTTCCTCAAGACTCTCAAGTAAATGGTGCAAGTTAGGATTTTGGATTTTCTTCATCCTCCAACAGGATTCTCATCTCCAATCACACCAAGGTATGTGGTTTTGATTTGTGTAGATCTTTCCTCCACAAAGCTCAACCAACCCTCTTCCTTATCTATTTTCAAGTTATGGGTAACTTATGGTAGTTGCATGAACTCTTTTATATGATGATATTATGAAGAAATCTATGATATTTTATCCTTAAACACTATTATGCAATGAAATGTCATGTGAAATTTATGACGTACATGAGGGTTTAATGATTCCCTAATCAAGCCTTTGTTTGGTGGAATTCTCAAATGATTCTATTTTACTCCACTCATGTCATTTATTCTTGAGTCACATGATTTAAGCAAATATACACACCCCCACCATGATTTGATTAAAGTTATGAGTCAAGCTTCTTATGTGATGAAAGCCTTGAGGCAAGATATGTAAATTATGCATGATATGAATATAAAAAGGGGCTAATAAGTATGATATGAGCTTATGAGTACATTAGGAATATTATGAATGATATAAAGCCCTATTCTTTGATATTAAGATGTGATATTTTGATGAGCTACTCTTAAGATTCTACTAATGTTATGAATTATGTAAGATATGATTAAGTATATGAATTAATTATTTCATGGGATTGTTGACCTAACACCGAGAGGACCTTGGTTGGTAACCATTATCCCTAAACTACGTATCACCATAGGTTTGTGATATTGATTCCCCATATGGGCTTGTACCTACTGAAAATGTTGTGTCGTAAGGTCAACATATTTGTTGAACCTACATAAAAGGTTATGTTATAAGGTACGGATACCTTGTGAAAACTATCGAAAGGTCATATCGTAAGGTAGGGATATTTGATGACACTTTACAAAAACATAGTGTCGTAAGGTGAGTGTTTGATTTACCTTGGCAAAGTTTACCACTCCTTGTCTAGTGAGGAACGAACATCGAAATTTTAAGTAGTAGCTCGTTTGGTCTTACATGTCGGTTATGATCCCTTCTCCATCTTTGTACAATATGTCATGTGACTTGGTGATTCCTCATGCATGTTTTGACTAAGTATTTATCATTTATGACATATTGAGCTTATATCAGTTGATTATGATTATGCATATTGTTTAATTATGACTTATGTTTCTTATTGCATTGCACCCACATACTTAGTACATTTCAACTACTAACACATACTTTTATCCTACATGATCTAACCATGTAGGGATTGGAGCTCCTATTCATCCTCATCCTTCATGTGGCTAGAAGGGTTGATTGAGGACTGTTATTGGTGAGTCCTCCATTTCGAGGACAATATCTTCATCTTTTGAGGGTGAGCTCGGGAGATGTCTTGCCCCCCACCCCTTCCACTCATTTAAAGATATTGCTAGATATGGATATGTATGTTGAGAGCTTGACTCCTATGGTGAGTATGCAATTTTGAAGACTTCCCTTAGTCCTTACCCCCTCCTTATGTGTCGATGCTTATTTTTGTTGTTATGGTTATAGGTCTCAAGTCCCTAATGTCCCCATAGTATGAGTCATACATACCCTGCCCTCCTTCCCCCAATCTATATTTGCTTCTTAGTTTGTTCTAAGCACTTTTTTTTTATGTCAAATATTAATATAATTTGGTAATTTTTATTTTCTCATTATAGATAATTGTTCTTTGAATTAAGCGTACAAGCTCAGCAACATACGCAATACATAGGTATGTAGAATTTTCTTCTTGATTGACTGTCTTCCACTTTCGTGTACTATTTTCTTTTTGAGGATATATTTGTTAAATTGTTGCATCTTTTTGGAGAGAACGTAGTTCTTTTAACTTATTGTCTAATTAGTTTTAATAGTTTGCACTTCTATGACATATAGTTATTCAATCATTCAGATCATAATTAAGAAAAACTTAATGAATTACAGCAAAATTGGCCACAGTAGACAGAAAATATGAAATGTTTAAAAGAAAATCAAGTTTTTTTTTGGAAATTATGAAAAAAAAATATAAGATAGAAAGATAACACAAAGTTTATGCATTTCTACCTAAATCATGTAAACACTTTAGTATGGGATACACGTAAAATAAAATAAGGGGAATAATATTCATTTGCAACACAAATGCTATAAAATTAATATTTATAAATAAATGAATACTCTACAATTCTAAAAACTTTCAAAATTTTTTATGCAAATTTATGATGTTCTACCTTAAGAAATTCTTATGTTTTTCTAAATATTCCACTAAAACTTTGTTTCCTATATAAACTTTCACATAAGTAATTTTTATGTGGTGTGATGATATGGTACATAGAGTGATGCGACAAGCTGGCACGGGAATAGAAGCTAAACACAAGACGATGCATTTTATTCCATATATCCTCCACAAAATTATTAAATCCTTGTTTTCATGTTCACAAGTCAAGAGGAAAATGTTTTAGCAGATGAAGCCACAGTTGAATCTTGGGCAAAAGGTGAAAGAGAATGATAGTGAAGGGAAAAAGGTGAAGTATCAATTCATGTCTACTTGTGCAGAGAATGATAGTGAAGGAAAAGAGGAATCTGGAAATATTTGGAAATCAAGATTTGTGAGTCTCATCCATCAACTCTCTCACGCTATGCGTGGTTTCAAGCTCAAAGACCGTTGTAAGACTACTCAAGTCCATGCTTACAACACTAACCCTTTTCCCATTTCCCCAACTTCCAAGCTCCAATACCCTACAATCAACTCCGCTCAATCTTTTCTTCCCTATGGCCTTCCAAAAGCCCATTCTCTTGAGCCCCCGCTTGAGCTTTGTCTCAAATCTGTTGATTTCGTTGAATCTTTAGCTGCGCTTTACCGCAAACTTCAGACCACACATGATTCTAATAAATCTTTGCTTCATTTAGAGCAGTATGCTCTCTTGTACACCCTTGGTGATCCAAAGTTGCTGCGTAGGTGTCTTCAATCAGCTCGTCAACATGCAGTTGATGTGCATTCCAAGGTGGTTTTGTCTGCTTGGTTGAGGTTTGAGAGGAGAGAGGATGAGTTGGTAGGATCATCAGCTTTCGATTGTATTGGAAGAGTGCTTGAATGCCCCAAGACTGCTTTGCTACATGGTTATGATCCCAAATCAGCTTTTGATCATTGCCATTCTCATGGACCACCTAATGAAATCTCAGATGGGAATAATAATTTCCTCTGCTCAGAAAAGGATGGGGGAATAGTTCATTTCTGCATAGGCAATGAGGAAGTCAACTGTATTCGAGGTAGAATTGCGGCTCTCTCTGCTCCGTTAAAATCAATGTTGTATGGTGATTTCATTGAGTCTGGTAAGGAAAGAATTGATTTTACACACATTGGCATATCTGTGGATGGAATGAGAACCGTAGATTCCTTTAGTAGGACTAAAAGATTTGATTCCTACCCACCCAACATACTTCTGGAGCTTCTTTCATTTGCAAACAGATTCTGTTGTGAGGAAATGAAATCTGCTTCTGATTGTTACTTGGCATCTTTGGTTTCTGATATTGATGAGGCATTGATTCTTATTGATTATGCTCTGGATGAGAGAGCACCTCTTCTTGTGGCGTCTTGCTTGCAGCTAATTCTAAGAGAGCTTCCAGGGTATTTGCATAATCCAAAAGTTCTCAGCACATTTTGTAGCTCTGAGGCTAGGGAGAGACTTGCCACTGTCGGGCAAGCTTCTTTCCTGTTATATTATTTCCTTAGCCAGGTAGCAATAGAAGATAACATGATGTCCAAAGTTACAGTTTTGTTGTTGGAGAGATTGAAGGAGTGTGCTAATGAAAGATGGCAAAAGGCACTAGCTATGCATCAACTTGGGTGTGTGTTGCTTGAAAGGAAGGATTACAAAGAAGCTCAACATTCTTTTGAGATGGCAATTGAGGCTGGTCATGTTTATTCAGTAGTAGGGGTTGCACGGACTAAATTCAAGCAAGGGCAGCGGTTTTTGGCTTTAGAACTAATTAATAGTATTATTTCAAAGTATACACCTACGGGGTGGATGTACCAAGAGAGGTCTTTGTACAGTTTAGGTAAACAAAAGATTTTGGATGTTAATGATGCCACCATATTGGATCCTTCCCTTTCTTTTCCATACAAATACAGAGCCATTGTGATGGTAGAAGAGAGCCAGATTGAGGCTGCTGTTGTTGAGATAAATAGAATTATTGGTTTTAAGGTCTCTCCAGACTGCCTTGAACTGCGGGCTTGGTGTTTTATTGCACTTGAGGATTATCGATCTGCTATAAGAGATGTCCGAGCATTGTTGACTCTAGAACCAAACTATATGATGTTTCATGGGAAAATGAGGGCTGACCACCTGGTTGAGCTTCTCAGTCTGCACGTTCAGCCGTGGAGCCCTGCAGATTGCTGGATGCAACTCTACGATCGATGGTCATCTGTTGATGATATTGGTTCTCTGGCTGTTATACATCAGATGCTCATAAATGATCCTGGGAGGAGCATTCTGCGATTCAGACAATCTCTGCTCCTGTTACGGTAGTTTCTTGAGACATTATCTTTTGATTTTTGCTGCAAGTTTATGCTGTACACACAATTCTTCCTACCTTCTTTAGATCCTGGCGTCTGGTTCCTTCATTTTTGGGGAATGCAAGCAAAAATGAAAAAAAAGAAAAAGACTGGTCAATGTGATGAGAGGTAGACTTTTTCTGGCGATTTATTGACCATAATCTTGTTACATGTGTTAGGTTATGCTCAAACAGCATCACTATTGATTGTAGCACATCAAGCCCAGTTTTTAAGTTCTGAGATCATGTAGTGAAAATTGAAATGGATAACTTACGAGCAACTTTATCATAACTATCTTTATTTGGAGTGAATCAACAAATGTGAATGACATATAAATTGATTTTGGGGAATGACTGGCAATATACGTCATTCACAAACAGAAAAGCCTTATCATGGATATCATTCCATGCTGTTGATTTTCAAAATCTTTTGATAGAAGCACATCCTACTACTTATATTTATGCAACACACTTTACATGCAGGTTAAATTGTCAAAAAGCTGCAATGTGCAGTTTACGCCTGGCCCGGAATCATTCCACTTCCACATATGAAAGGCTTGTGTACGAAGGATGGATTTTATATGACACTGGACATCGTGAAGAAGCACTTGCCAAGGCTGAGGAATCCATTTCTCTCCAAAGGTCATTCGAAGCCTTTTTCCTTAAAGCATATGCTCTAGCCGATTCAACTCTGGATTCTGAATCTTCATCCTATGTCATCCGACTGTTGGAGGAAGCACTTAAATGTCCTTCAGATGGTCTTCGCAAGGGACAAGTGGGTCATTTCTCCAAACTAGTTCTCTTTTTGTTGTTTCTGTAGATGAATTTATTCATGTTATGTTGTCTTGGCAGGCATTAAATAATCTAGGAAGTGTTTATGTGGATTGCAATAAGCTGAACCTTGCTGCAGATTGTTATGTCAGTGCCCTCGGGATAAAGCATACAAGAGCTCATCAAGGGTTAGCTCGTGTATATCATCTAAAAAATGATCGGAAATCTGCTTATGAGGAAATGACTAAGCTGATAGACAAGGCTCAGAACAAGGCATCGGCTTATGAAAAACGGTCAGAGTATTGTGATCGTGACATGGCAAATAATGATCTCCACATGGCCTCAGTATTGGATCCTTTAAGGACTTACCCTTATAGATACAGGGCTGCAGGTACATCATCACTTTCAATAACTTTACCACCCTTGCTTGTTACTAACTTCTTTGTTCAGGAAGAGGTTGCTAAAATTCTGACTAACAACCTGACTGTAGGATGATGAATAAAACTTGTTATGTGAATTTGAAGCGAAGTTCCACGGTGATTATATTTGATGGGAATAATTTCTTGGTTTCTATTGCTAATTATGATAAAAGTTCCTGGTGTAACCTAAAGAAGGTTCACAAACAGGAAGCAATATTTGTTGCTTGTGGGCCTGGGTTTGAACGGATGAATCTTCTTATTGAAAATGCAACTCTTTCTTTTGGAAGGATTATAGTGTTGATAAAGGATGGATGACATGTCTGGACTGCCAACAAAAAAGTTCAACTGAAAATTGAAATAGAACCAATTGAAAGAGCCTTCGTGTAGGAGAATACCGTCTATTTTCTTCTTGTAGGCTTGTGATTACTATGACTCTTATATTTTAAATTAAATATGATCTTCTAAATCATTTTCCATGGTCATTGATCTTCTTTTCCATGTCTCAGCTTCACCTAATAACATAGTTTAACAGTGAATCTCCTACCCTTGCTACCAATCTAAAGTATAGAGTCTTTTCCATCTTCCTCTAATACCACAATTTCCAGTTTCTGCATCAAAAAGTTCATATCTTCCATTTCTCAATCATTTGAGTTCCTTCTAAGTTGCAGATTCTGTGGACGCAATAATTAAATAGATTGAAATAAAATAAAGTAAAAAGCAGAAGAAAAGAAAAGGAATAACAATCATCGGAATATGAAAGCAGGTCCTACCATTTGTGTCAGAAGAGTAAATTGAGAAATTTGCAGCGCAAATTGCAGTGTATCCATTTGTGTGCATGGGAACTAATTCATTCTGATTGGCGAAAACAACGCTCCTCTTGCTATAAATAGGATAGTTGGTCTTTCAGTTGAAGTACACCAAAAACACACAACTTTTAAGACAAGGCAAATTTTGTATTCACCAAAAAGTTCATCATTCAATGAATGATGAATTGGAAAGTTACAACCCGCGGAGTGGTGGGCAGACCCCCATTTGGGTAGTTTTACAAGTTTCCTACGAAATCTATTAAATCTACTTTCTCCCCTACCAACTCTTGTTTACACCAAAAAAATATAAGGCTTGTACACTTCATCTTACTCTTCTGTAGGTTGACTCTCTGATCTTCAAAGCACCTATCATTCCTTTCTCTCCATAAGGTCCACCATATACAAGCTGGTATTGTCTTCCACCAATCTTCTTCTTTCCGTCTTTTGCGAATTCTTGACCATTGATTCATCAACTCCAAGGTTATCTTGCTCATCACCCAACTAACTCCTAAAATGCACAAGAAACTGTTCCATAGGACTGTGGCAGTGTTGCAATGCATAAACAAATGATTATTGACTTCTGCTTCCTGCTCACACATAAAACATTGAGATAATTTCTGCCGTCCTCTTATCTGTAGTGCCTCATGGGTGAGGCAGGCTTTCCTGCACACTAGCCATGTGAAACAAGTCACTTTGGTGGACTTCTGGCTTTCCAGATTGCCTTCCAAAGCCCTATGTCAGTTGCTATCTAGTTGGAATTGAGGTTCCAGTAGCATGACTCGACTGTGAACTGGCCTTTGCTGTGTAGTCTCCAGATTAGCTTGTCTCGACTCATAGAAGTACCTGGGAAAGAGATTACTGTTCCCAAAAGGCCTGCTACTTGTCCAATTTCCCAGTCATTTAGTGCTCTCCTGAAGAGAAAGTTCCACCCTTGTTGACACCAAAGCTGTGAGATAGTATCATTTTTCTGCAAGCTCGAAGAGTATAATTGGGGAAATAAGTTCCTCAAGCTGTTCTCCCCTACCCAAACTTCATTCCAGAAAGCAGTTTTCAGACCATTACCATCACCAATGGAGATGTTAATAATGTAAGGCCAAAGTCTCCTGATTGTTTTCCAGACAATACAACCAAATGTGCAGTGGCTAAGTAAGCCATACTTTCCTCCTATGTACCTTCTCCTTAAGACCCCATCTTCTGGACAAAATCTCCATAACCACTTTGTAGGAGACAGATGTTCTGTTTGCTGAGATTCTTCAGTCCAAGACCCCCTTGTTCTCTGCTAAGAGTAAGAATATCCTATTTCACCAAATTGTAGCCTTTCTTGTCCTCATTCTCTTTCCATTGGAAGGACCTTCTCAATCTATTGATTTTTTTTCCCTATGCTTTGAGGAATAGGAAATAGACTCATCATGTATGTAAAAGACCATCAAGCACTGTGTTGGTGAGTGTCAATCTATAAATACCGATTCTTCCACCTTGATAGTTTTTTTTCGCATCTTTGTAGCTTCTCACTCCATTTTCTAGCTATATTAAGTGATAGATATCACTTCATAGCATATGTTTCAACCTCCTCTAGAGATTTTGGTTCCTTGAAGACTAGGAAACCTTGAGAACTGTTATAACAATTTTAATGCTCAAAATCAGAGGAAAAACTTATTCCTTTTGGCTGGAACTCAGGAAACACTCTACCTCTTGGTAAGTGATCAAATCTGTTTTGCTTTTGTTGAGCTAACACTACTAGCCTTAGAATCATCAAACCTTCCCCTTTTGGGTGGACCTTCGAAATCTGATCTAGGCTTTCGGAATTTGTTTTCATGTCTCCTAGCTTCTTCCTTATCAACTCTTTCCGAAGTCAAAGCAGCAGAAACTAATTTACAAAAGTTCTCATGTTGTAGGATTGCCACATTCTTTCTAATGAAATCACTCAAACCGTCTTCAAATCTCCTGCACTTATCATTTTCCTCTTTAATAATACCCCAAGCATAACGACAAAGTCTTAGAAACTTCTGGTCATACTAAGCAATAGACATGCCTCTTTGCCTCAAATTTAAAAACTCCTTTGTCTTAGCATCACAATAAGCAGGTGGAACATACTTCATACGAAATTCCTTAACAAAATCATCCCAAATAAGAACGGGAGGTTCACCTTGGTATTACTTACCCACTAATCATAAACATCCTTTTATAATAATGAGATAGAATACTTAAATTTAGCAACATCTGAACATTCCAACTGCTCAAACACCCTCTCCACATGCTCCAATCATTGTTCAACATCAGTGGGATCAATAACGCCTTCCACTCAACTCCACCCATTTGCCTCGTTTTCTAAAAGTTTATTCCGTGGGGATCATGCATCCTTTTAGCCATGTGGTGGAAGAATTCAACCATATATTGGAAAGGGGTATTCATAACTTGAGTACTACAACTCATGTGAGTATGTGGACTAGCTCTTACACCTTGATGCTTTCCCACTTCAAACCCACTAGTACAAGGAAAATATTGATTCGAGAAACGTTCCCCAGCCTTTTTGGTGCATGAGGTTGGGAATTAGAATTATCTGATCATTCACGTGCAGCTTCCATAGGTCTAGTAGAAGAAGAGACCATAACTTAATTCCTTCAAAAGGGTAGATCACTTTGTATTTGGGACATGTATATAATGCATATGCACTCTACATGCAATAAAATAATATTAACCATGTAAGTGAGCTAATAATATAATCCAAACTTTTTGTAAAAGAAACAAGTATGCAAGCAATTCACAACAAAAGTCCTAGAATGACCACCCAGGCTCTGAACACTTGTAGCTACCCTGTTAGGAGGATGCCACTTCTTTACAAAGAGAACTTATATAATACTTGCGATATTTATAAGGAGTTTAACATAAGATATATTGATCATTATCTAATAGTGAAATTAGGCTCATTCAAAATAGTTAAAGGTATAAAATTTGCCATTTAAAAATTCATTTAATCTCAGGTTTTAACAAATAGAAATTTCCAATTTATGGTGGAAGAACTTTTCAAAATAATTTAAGCAAATGCCTTACGAAATTTCATGCATTACCCATACTACTATAACTCATATTATAAATTATTACCGACATCCAAATACAAAAAATTACTGCTTCATGCTTCATACAAACATTCCAAAATAAATACTAATTTAGTACATTATAAGACCTAGGTTTACACACCCCAAACCAACCAAACATGTCACGAATTTCAAGTTACAAACCATGATGTCATGATCGTACCAACCTTCAAAAATTACATATACATATACAACCCATGGATCATAGACATGTCCCAAACTACTACAAAATATAGTTGCCCATATGCAAATGTTATTTTTCTTAGAACTCCCAGAAACTCTCTCCAGTGGCCAAGTTTAAGTATCTCCTTGGACATTTCCTACAATAGAAATAACTACCGCTATGTATAAAGCTTAGTGGTGTAAACACTATGGGGTTGAAGTTATTAGATTCACCAATTTACCTTTCTCAAGAAGTGGATAATAAAATAGAAACAAACTAAAATCAAGTAAACAAATATATCAAGGGTCTGTTTGTAAAGCCACCTGGTAATTGGAATTGGTGTATTTACTAGGGTAGTAATGTCCCAAGAGATGTTTTATGGAGGTGTCTAGAGATGAAAGGTGTCCCATTGGGTGAGACCCAGACTAAAGTTAACGACAGGCTAGAGGCCTGGAGACACGCTTTGGAATCCAAAGGATTCAAGTTGACCAGGACCAAAACTGAATACTTGGAGTGCAAATTCAGTGTTGAAAGGGATATAGCAAACTGTGATATGAGGCTTGCCACTCAACCTATTCCCATGAGGGAAAACTTTAAGTATCTGGAGTCCATCATCTAGAATAGTGGTGATATCGACGATGATGTCACACCGTATTGGGGCAGCATGGACCAAATGGAGACTTGCATCTGGAGTATTGTGTGATAAGAAGATACCACCTAAACTCAAAGGTAAGTTTTACAGATTAGAGGTTAGACCATCTTTGCTGTATGGGGTGGAGTGTTGGCCAATCAAAAATGCACATGTCCAGAAGATGCATGTTGTAGAGATGAGGATGTTGAGATGGATGTGTGGTCACACCAGGAGCGACAAGGTTAGGAATGAGACCATTCGAGAGGAATTAGAGGTGGCCCCGGTGGCGGAGAAGATGAGAGAAGCGAGACTACGATAGTTTGGACATGTGCGAAGGAGTATCGATGCTCCGATTAGGAGGTGCGAGAGGTTGGTTTTAGGAGTTACACAGAGGGGTAAAGGTAGACCGAAGAAGTACTGGGGGGAGGTGATTAGACATGATATGGCAAAACTTAGTCTTACTGAAGACATGACCCTAGATAGGAAAAAATGGAGGTCGCAAATTAGATCTTTTTCCTTCTGGTGATATCTAGTCCTTTCTGCTTATGGGTTTTGAGATGAGGGTTCCTAGGAAACAACCTCTCTACTTAGGTAGTGATAAGGTCTGCGTACATTCTACCCTCCCTAGACCCCACTTGTGGGATTTCACTGGGTATGTTGTTGTTGTTACTAGGGTAGTAATAATTAGCCTAGTAATTACACAAACTAGTAATTATTATGATCTGTTTGTTTGCCACAATGTTATTACAGTATGTAAATTACAATTGTGTTATTGGTTGCACTAGTGCAATTACAAGGTTATATTAAATTTTAAAAATAAAAATTAATTATTTAAACTTTATAATTTATATTAGACAAATAACGATATTTATAAATAATATTTAATTAGATATTTTATATCTAATTAATAAATATATATTCTTAACTAATATTATAAAAAAATCAATTCATATTTTACAAATTAGTATATTTTAATTAAACTAATCATAAAAATAAAAATACAAGATTTATACGAACATCATGAAATGCATGTTTGACATAAAGATTAACATTATATATATAATGTCATAGTAAAATTATTAAAATGTTTGACAAAATGATAATCTAACTGAAAAATAAATGGCTTGTAATGTGAAATATCAAGTCAATACTACTAAAACAAATGAAACTAAACATATAACATAAGTTCTAAATTCAAAATAAAAAATTTAACATAATGCTCTTATGTCATTATACCCTCCCCATGAGGTAGCCTCTCTATCTCTATAAGATAGTGGTAAGGTCTACGTACATTTTACCCTCCTCATACCCCACATTCCACATACATAAATTTTAACATAACATACATAAATATGATTTAAAAGAAAAACATAAGTTTATAACTTTATTCAACAATGAATTCAACTTTAATTTAAAAATTAGAATATTAATAAAATTATGCTAATAAAAAAAAACATGAAATAAATTTAAAAAAAAGATAGCATGAAAAATTTCCATGGACGCATGAAGTAAAGGTTGAGATTGAAAAGGAAATGAAAAATAAATAAATATATTTTTTAAAATAATAAAAATAAAAAGAATTTAAAATAATAGATATTAAAAAAACTTAAACAAAAAAATAAAAATAGAAATAAATGAAAGAAATTTAAAAAATAACCAGCTTGTAATTACATCATATAATTACCAGCAATTCACAGCCTCCCCCTATGAACTCTCCTTGCCAATTACACTCAATTACTTACTGATCAAGTAATTACATGGCTAACCAAATAGGTGATAGTGTAATTACACCAATTAAACCAAATTCAATTACCAGGGTGACTTTCCAAATAGGCTCCAGGAATATAAAGTTTGAAATTTAAAGATCTAAGTGTAAAGAAAGCTTATAGTGTCATTTTACAAGAGATCAAGTAACCAACATCGCCCAATATATACATCATGCCATCACACAAAACATAATCAAGTATCAAGAAGGACCCTGTATCAAGAAGGGTCAAAGCCCAATAATCAAGAGACTTAGAACCATATTGAAAGTGGTTTTTCTAGTTGGTACTTAAAATAGACGACTTCTATACATAAATTGAAACAAAAATTCTAAGTCAAGATGGCAAAAAATTCGAATCAAGGGGCATGCCAGTAGTGATAGAGTCACAGTCACAAGAAGGACAAAGTCCCAACAAGAGTGCAAAGTGGTCGAGCAATCCGTGCAGGTGGGCGAGTCAAACAAGTGTCTTGCCAATCTCAAAGGATACCAACATGACAATATAAAATGACAAAAAGGTAAACAAGGCATGAAGACAGCTTTTCAAGTATCACAACATGTAACGAGAGTACGGGTACAATTTATTACACAAACCTTGGCTTTTTTAGCACATAACAGCCCTACCACAGTTCAAATTGTGAATCAATCAAATTCCTTTAACTTGTACAAGAATATAAATACCTTGACTACACAATCAAATACCCATTTAATGTTCAGAATTTCAGCAGGTGAAAATGAACAATATAAATATCAAAAGTGAGTCTAGTTTGTGCAAATCACCCCAAATTTCCAAAATAATAAATATGGACAGCTTGACTGTCTTGTGTTGTGACTAAATTTTAAATAGGTAAACAACAAAATTAGACTTTTCTGTTTTCATAAAAGTTGTAGATACATGTCTTGGGGTTGCAAGGGATCAAGAACCATCACAAAATATATTTCATACAAAATGATATGCTTAAAACACTAACAACAGCACATAGAAGGTTTCTAAATCTGAAAAACTGGTCAGAACTTTTCCATTTTGCGCCCCCTTTTCGATCCCATAAAAGCAAAACCAGCTTTTGACATAAACATAAGAGTTATAGTTATGCGAGTTATCTTTCCATAATGTATTTATTTACTCAGGACAGATTTCGACACAATAAGATATTCCAAAATCCCTAACAGCTACATAGTTCAAAAAGAGGTTTGATCACTTACCAAGAGGTAGAGTGTTTCTTGAGTTTCCCTAAAGAAATAAGTTTTTTTTTAAAAAATTTTTTGTACTATAATCGTTATAAGAGAGTTCTCAAGGTTTTCTCATCTTCAAAGAATCAAAATCTCTAGAGGAGGTGGAAAACATATACTATAAAAGTGATATCTATCGCTAAATATAGCTAGAAAAAAGTGGATGCAAGACATACTCTCTCAGTTTGAAGAACATACTACAAAACGTGTGTAGAGTATCTTGGGAAATTGCAGAACAGGGGGAGGAAATAAAAGAAATCATAGCCACTCTCAGTGCAGAAATCACACAGGTTTAGACAAGGAAACCAATTGGCAGATTTCCTGGCTAACACAACCATCAATCAATATGGAACACAACTCTACCACACTTTTCAAGATCTACCAACCATAGGTAGGAAGATCTTGAATCCAGACGAAGCAAAATTACCATCAATCAGGATAAGAACTCACAAAGTCATCAGCTATAACACATGCAAACAAGAAAGGAATGAAAATTGTAAACAGAGAACACAAGCACATTTACAGAGTATGGCATAACTATACAGGCATTCGGGCTACGGTTATCCTAGGTAGTCTATTTGAATGTAGCTATCAGAAAGCAACTTCACCAAAATCAATGGACTGCAGGGTCAAATTAGTTCTTGTAGTTGGAGTGTGACAGAAAACCCTACTGGGGGGGGGGGGGGCAAGCATGGTTCTTACCATCTCCAGCTGATAAGGTACAGAAGGAAAAACGGGTTAGTAGCTGGACGGCAATGCAAACATACAAAGAAAGAGCGGAGGAGGCCTACATAAGTATCTGCAGATCCCAGACGACACCCTTTTACAGATCCATTCAGAAATGAACTCACCCCAATCTCCTTTAGAGGACACAGTAATGGAATGGGTTCAAACAACTAAAAAATGAAGGAAACAATGAGATGGAAACTTATTTATAACAGTGAAGGGTTGATGCTCAGCTTAATACCAGAGTCACCATCAGGCTCCAGCTGGAAGATCACCCGAAGAAGGGGACGGAGGAAACAGTGGTTCTGAATGCAGGCCTGCGGTAGCATTTTCAGAACTCACTCAACTCCAGTAGAAGATTGTCGGTCCATCTCCTGAGATCGACAATCCCAATTTAGAGAATATTTCAGGCCTGGTCTATGCTTTGGACCATGCCTTCCTTTTACTGCATTTTAATTTTCAGACATGTTTTGAACTTCTTGGCCAGACTGGTTGTCATACTTCTGTCATTTATATGAATAAAAAAGGTCACTGACCACTATGCGATTTAAAAAAAGAAGTTTGCATTTTCTGAAACTAGGACAATCTCCTTCATAACACTAGCCAAAATTGTCTTCAGCACTTGTTTACTGGGTCAATTAATATGTTGGCGTTTTTTCCTTGCAAATGATGATCAATTTTGCGTAAAGGTTCAGAACTTTTGGTTCAGTCTAGTCCTGCATGGAGATTTATTGGCTGGTTAACACAATGTGATGTTTCTGTACATGTTTGTTATTGTTTGGATGAATTGTTGTTCTACTTTTCCCTAAATTCTTGTACTAAATGACATTAAACTAGGAGGATATGTAAAAGTTCCTCTGTACTGGTCCCCAGGATTGATTAGGTGTCAGCTGCGAGTTAAGCAATTCTAATTGCCTTGTCAGCCATGAGTTTTGCCTTGTTCATACTGAAATTGAATGTTGGATGCAACAGTGCTCATGGATGACCAGAGGGAGACTGAAGCTGTGGAGGAGCTCACAAGAGCCATTTCTTTCAAACCTGACTTGCAAATGCTTAATCTTCGAGCAGCATTCTATGAGTCAATGACTGATTACTCACGTGCTCTCCAGGATAGTGAAGCAGCCCTCTGCTTGGATCCCAATCATAAGGACACCTTAGATCTTTACAGTCGCGCACGTCTGAAAAACACGTGAATTCAAGAATAAATAGCATCTGCTTCAGCATATATAAGGCATAACATTCTTATTGGTGACCTAGATAAACTGGGGAATCATTGAGGACAGCAGAAAAATTGGATTGGTGTACATATGATGGAGTGGTAAAAAGTCTGGTGTTGAAGAAGCAAAGCAGAATCAGCAGGCATAGTCATGCTTGAAATCTCAGGTTTTTATCATAACATTATACAACCTAGCAAGAGGTTAAAAATCTCAAGAACCTTTCTTTATCTGGTTTTGCTAAATAATAGAGTTGCTGGAATGTGTACATGTCTGTTTTTCTTGCTTTTGTAAAATATTACAATTTGAGATTCTTGGTAATTAAGACCACAATAGACAAACATCCCTGAAAAACACCACAACTTTGATTACTGGTTAGGTTTCTTCCTTGGCAATAATCATGGCCGGTTGGAACTAAAGAAGACAGACCACCAAGAGTAGGTAGGGCTGAGTATGTCTACAGCTCCCACAAGTTAGAATATTATATTAAAAGAGATTTTGGACAAAAATGCAGCAGTAATATATAGGAAGGAAGAAGACAATCGTGGAGCAGAAGAAAATATGAGAGTTTCACATTTTTTTTAATTCATACTTTAAATAGCAAAATATAAGTTGGAGAAATTACAGGAGAACATAAACGCAATAACTAATTACCCACAAAACTAAATAATAGCAACGGACAAAGGTAAACTTTGTCTTAACTACAACTCCTAACTATCTGCCAACAAAATAGGAAACGTTTTGAATCAATATTCAACACTCAACAAGATATTTTGCTTCTGATGGGGAATCATTGAGGACAGCAGAAAAATTGGATTGGTGTACATATGATGGAGTGGTAAAAAGTCTGGTGTTGAAGAAGCAAAGCAGAATCAGCAGGCATAGTCATGCTTGAAATCTCAGGTTTTTATCATAACATTATACAACCTAGCAAGAGGTTAAAAATCTCAAGAACCTTTCTTTATCTGGTTTTGCTAAATAATAGAGTTGCTGGAATGTGTACATGTCTGTTTTTCTTGCTTTTGTAAAATATTACAATTTGAGATTCTTGGTAATTAAGACCACAATAGACAAACATCCCTGAAAAACAGTCCACAACTTTGATTACTGGTTAGGTTTCTTCCTTGGCAATAATCATGGCCGGTTGGAACTAAAGAAGACAGACCACCAAGAGTAGGTAGGGCTGAGTATGTCTACAGCTCCCACAAGTTAGAATATTATATTAAAAGAGATTTTGGACAAAAATGCAGCAGTAATATATAGGAAGGAAGAAGACAATCGTGGAGCAGAAGAAAATATGAGAGTTTCACATTTTTTTTAATTCATACTTTAAATAGCAAAATATAAGTTGGAGAAATTACAGGAGAACATAAACGCAATAACTAATTACCCACAAAACTAAATAATAGCAACGGACAAAGGTAAACTTTGTCTTAACTACAACTCCTAACTATCTGCCAACAAAATAGGAAACGTTTTGAATCAATATTCAACACTCAACAAGATATTTTGCTCCTGATGTTGATAATGTAACCACATCCTGCTGCTTTGAACTGGCTCCAGATCCTAAACTGAAAACATTTCCACAAGTACCCTTTCTGTTATCTATACTTCCAGCATAATCACCGTAGCTGTACCATATCAAACTGAAATATACATCTCTAGAGTACCAAATTCCAAAAAACGATAGTCTCTGCAACATAATGCAAAACTCTTTTGGCAACACCAAGATGTTGCTTGCTAGGACTATGCATATACACTGACAAAAAACGTAATGTTAGGACGAATGTGTGTCAAGTAATTCAAACCTCCAATTAAGCTTCTATATTGATTAGGATTGGCAATATCTGCTCCATCTTCAAGCTGAAAATTTTCATTTGCATTCATCAGTGTGGCAGCTACTTTACAATTATGCATACCAAACGTGAGCAGGTCTTTTGAGATAATTACTGAATATATAAGGCAGAAAATATTGTATATAAAGTAACAACTCAAATGAAACTATGTACTGGTGTAGGATAAGAGACCACCTTTAGTTATACTGTGGGATCATGTACTTTATATTCTTTTTATTACTTGCAGCTACTTTACAATTATGCATACCAAACGTGAGCAGGTCTTTTGAGATAATTACTGAATATATAAGGCAGAAAATATGGTATATAAAGTAACAACTCAAATGAAACTATGTACTGGTGTAGGATAAGAGACCATATGTAGTTATACCGTGGGATCCTGTACTTTATGTTCTTGTTATTACTTTACCTTTACTGTGTAATCTGTGCGCAGCATGTAATACAAATGACCAGCTGATCAGTGGTAAATCTATATTGGGATCGG
>DF363673.1:44233-59298 GCA_000787875.1 Solanum virginianum
TATGGAAGCATATGAACATGTGAAAGAGTGGAGACACGGTTATAGTTGTGTCGGAGTTGGTAAGTGCCTTTTTGTGTCAAGGAAGAATCTAGATTTATGCCAAGTAATATGAAATCAAGTAGTCTTACATACTTCACTGCACGACCTCACTATTACCTCGAGATAACCTTCCCTTCCTCCCAATATTTATCTACAATATAGTAGGTGATAAAACTAGCATTAGCAGCTAATAGATACATCTTGGCAGCCCAATCTCATAATAAAAACAACACACGGGCAGTAAGCGTATAATTATAAACCCAAGCGTATTCTTTTAACCTTTCCGCCTCTAATCGTATTTTCTAATACACATTCTCATATACATATCATGTGCAGCCTATTTTAATGTCATAAGAGTCTTACAACTGCCACAAAGCACAACACATAACAATTGTACAAAACATACAAGTAGGCAGCATAACGTTACGTTGTCTCGCTACATTTCGCTATCAACAATCCCAAATCTGTTTTAACATCAACCAAACTACATATAACATACTTACACATACAATCAGCCTTAAAACAGTCCAAAAATAGTTTAAAAATAGATAGAGGTCGTGGAGAAACAATTCCCAACCACCAGCCTACAAGTTTGTACTAAGAACACAATTATGATATCATATAAGAACTCACTCTTGTAAATAAGGTGCAACAGCCTGGTTACATCACTAACAAAATAAGCCTTGTTAATAGCATAAGTCTTATTTCATAACTCAGCCAACCAAGAAGAGGAAAGCCTCCTAATCAACAAGAGAAGTGCACAAGAATCCTTAGGACGTATGCTATCCAAAAATTTCAGCATAAACATAACCAACATAGTCTCTTGTTTTTCATAAGAAAACCATACTAAACACATAAGTAAACTTACTTACCATTACCTTCAAGGTGTAGGACTTCTCCAAGAACCCTAAAAGTCTCCTTGTGGCTGCTTTGCAAGGTTAAGAAAATGTAGAGAGAAAGTTTGTCAAAGTTGATTTTTTTTCAAAGTTAAGAATGACTTAAAAGTGCTACTTGTAAGCCTTTTTAAAGGAGACTTTGGCCGACTTTCTTGTGTGGTTTAAGCTTCATATTATCAAGGTGGTGATGCAGCAGCTTGGCCCTTTCACTTGGGCCTAATTGGGTTTCAAAGTTGATGGGCCTTGGCTGCCCATTTTCCTAGTTTCTCTTCACTTAGTTTGGGCCCAAATAGTCAAGTGAGTTGTGATGTACTTGGGCCCTTTTTATATTCTTCTTGGCTGAAAATAAAGTCCATTTATGATGCTAAAACATGAGCTAAAGTTACACGCTTAACACGGACTTTATCCATATTTGAATTTGACGTCGGGCCTCGTCTCCGTCTAGCTGGCAAGTTTAAGCTAAGCAAGTAGGTGACTCAATTGCTAGCTCCCTAAGTCCTACAAGAACCTCACTTCTCTCACTTTATTTAAGGTCGTGATCTAATGTGGGGTGTTACATTAGGGAAATAAACCATCATATCATCACCAAAATCACCATAAGCCTATTAGAGTAGGGACTAAAGATCTTAATCATGAGACTTATAGGCATAATCGGTGTACTAGTCAAACCAAAAGACACTACCCCAATTTTCAAAATATCGGAAAGGGACATTCAAGGCCTCATCTACCACCACCAACAATTCTAGAAACAAAACAACTTAGGTTCAACACCTCCAATTCTCACAAGATGATAAATACAACCCCTTAGAGATCAATTGTACCTTAAGACATGAAATGGACATACCCCCCTTGCAATCACTTGACCACTACATCAAGACTCTTTCACTCAAGGACGGATTCATTAGGGAATCAGGATCTAATTCTACAGGTCCTGCCATCCATGAAGACACAACATGCAAGCAACCATTTCATCCCTAGTATGACATCAAAATCCACCATGCCAACTCCAACAAGGCACAAGGCAAGACCTAATGCAATACAAACCCGGATCAACACCTTTGAACTTTCTAGCAACAATATACCCAACCAAAGAGGTAAACACCAAAGGTTCACATCACAACTCGGGACACACAAGAAGCCCACTAGCAACCAAAGAAATAATGAAAGAAATAGTGGAACTCGGATCAATCAACATCAAAACCTTCAACTCACCTTCCTTTGCCTTCCTCTTCGAAGTGACATGATCAACTAGAAGAGCAAAGAACATTCGTTAGAGAGGAAAGCCTTATCTCACTTCTAAAGTACGACATACACCATGAAGAAGGAAAACATTTCCTAAAATATCTCATAGCCTCCTAGTCATAGTTGTGGTGCACAACAAAACTATGAATAAGACTTTAATTGACGCGGTGTGTTGGACTCCGAGGATCTAACAACCTAGTGCTCTGATACCACCTTTATCATGATCTAAGCCTGGGGCCTAGACGTGATCGGTGAATAAAAAACTCGAAGGAACCCCAAACAAGTCTCATAGCATATCATTACACATCCTTGGTCGCGGAAGCAAGATAAAATAATATGAGAAACATGAACAAGGGAAATTGGGACTAAGGGAGAGAGATTTATATTTAATTAGCTTGAATATCATAAGTGAGTCAAAGCTCAAGTACAATACACAACTTGTCCAACCACACCTCTAAACATAGATACTTAACGGGGGCTAAGACAAAGTAATTGGGCTCATCCTCATAGTCAAAATAACAATAAAGAAGGAAGTATTAATACATAGCATAAGAAACATAGACCAACGTCCCCGGAATGGAGGACTCACCAACAAGCTTGAGTGAAACCATATTGGCCACGTGGCTGGAGATGCTCAAGTGGTGATCTGGTTCCTATATGGTGATATCATGTAGTTATAGAGTATGCGTTAGTACATTTAAATGTACTTAGTATGTAGGATGCAATGTAACAAGTGATAGGTAACATAGTCAAAATGCATATGATAAACAATAGAGAGTATAATAACAATATGACATGTATGATCAATGCTTAGGTAAATAATGGTTTGCAAATCATTCATCTTACATATATCATAATATATAAGTGTGGAAAGGAACCTCAACCGACATAACATAAGACCTTTTGGAGAAGTAACCTTCCTTACGGGAGCCCATCCCCTTTTGGAGAGGAGTTTATGAGTAACTTCACCTTACGGGATTCTATCCTTTTTTGGATTGTGTGACCTTCCTTACGGGAGTCCATCCCTTTTCGGATTGAGTGACCTTCCTTATGGGAGCTCGTCACTTTTCGAATTGAGTGGCCTTCCTTACGGGAGCCCGCCCCTTTTCGAATTGAGTGACCTTCCTTACGGAAAGCCGTCCCTTTTTAGATCGAGTGGCCTTCCTTACGGGAGCCCGCCCCTTTTCGAATTGAGTGACCTTCCTTACGGAAAGCCGTCCCTTTTTAGATCGAGTGGCCTTCCTTACGGGAGCCTGTTCCTTTTCGAATTAAATGGCCTTCCTTATGGAGCCATTCGGGAGCCATCACGAAACCACATTCGGACATTTTATCAAACACTTAGAGGGTGTATGGTGTTAATGTAAAAACATGCAATTCAAGAGTGAAATCATGCAGGAAAATTCATTGTAATATCATTAATCAACACTTTGCAACACTCTCAGTTAATGTAAAAACATGCAATTCAAGAGTGAAATCATGCAGGAAAATTCATTGTAAAATCATTAATCAACACTTTGCAACACTCTCAAGAAATATACATCAAAATCCCTCCTCAAATCTTATAATAGATCCAAGATTTATAACTCAGAACATGCTAAAACAATCATACTTTCATGAAATCCCAACTCACTGTGAAGTGAAATTTATAATAATCAAGACTCATGAGTAAATCAACTTTAAATCATATATTTTAAGTAGAAATGAGGATTGGGCACCATGGGTGAAAGGACCCAATGGTTGAAACCCACATACCTTAGCTTTGGAGAACCCTTGAAAGAGATTGGAGATGATGAGTTGAAGCTTGAAAGAAATCCTTATGATTGGTCTTGAGCTTTGGGACTTGAATTTAGGGTGAAATATGAGTCTAAGTGTTTGAGTGAGTATTGGGGAATGTTTAGGATGATATAAGGGTGAAATAAGGCTAAGTATAGGTATTTTCAAGTATGGGAACCCTTAGGCCCAAGAATTGAAAGTCTTGGACCGAAGTCAAAAAAACATCACCAAAATAACACTGCTCCACATCGCGGAAGTGACGCAGATTACTCACTAGAATTTTGCATTTCTGCACATTCTAGTTCTACAAAAATGGGCATAAATTCTTCATCTGAACTCGGAATGAGGTGAAACCAAGTGCGTTGGAAAGCTAATTCAGAGAGCTTTAATTTGGTAGGTCATTTCATGCATATCATGCTACTATTGATTGTAGAACTCATAAGATTAGATTTAAATTTCCCAATGAACCCGTCCTTGAGTGGGGAGGTCGTGATTCGATGGTCAAGGGTAGGTTCATCTCTTGTGTTAAAGCTCAAAAGTTGATTTCCAAAGGTTTCATTTACCATCTTGTTCAGGTTTAGGAGGTCGAGTCAAAGGTCCCTTCTAATGAGTCTGCTCTAGTGGTCAATGAGTTCCTTGATTTCTTTCTCGATGAACTTCCCAGTATTCCTGCCTAAAAAAAATAGACTTTGGTATAGACCTCCTCCCCAACACTCAATCCATTTCCATGCCCTCCAACTGAATGACCCTGGTAGAGTTGGAAGCATTAAAGACCAATTGGAAGACTTATTGGAGAAGGAATCAATAAGGCCTAGTAAGTCGCCTTGGGATTCACCGGTTTTATTTGTAAGGAAGAAAGATGACTCACTTAGAATATGTATTGACTATCAACAACTTGATAAGGTCACTGTGAAGAACAAGTATCACCCACCAAGGATAGATGACCTATTTGATCAACTATAAGGGGTTACCACTTCTTAAAAATTGACCTTCAATCTGGGTACCATCAATTGAGGGTAAGGGAGTATGATATTCTCGAAATGGCTTCCCAGACAAGATATGGGAATTTTGATATTGTGGTGATATCCTTCGGCCTAACCAATGCTTCGACAATACTTATGGATCTCATGAATAAGGTCTTTAAGCTCTACCTTAACATGTTTGTGGTAGTGCTCATTGATGATATTTTGATTTATTTCCCGGAGTAAAGAGGAGCATGCTAAGCATCTAAGGATAGTGTTGCAAACATTGAGGGAAGAAATGTTATTTGCCAAGCTCAATTCTGTGAGTTTTCGTTGAGGAATGTTGCCTTTCTTAGGTGTGTAGTATCGGGTGAATAGATCAAAGTGGACCCAAAGAAGACATAGGTGATAAGAAATTAGCCTAGACCCTTGACTCTGAGGTATGTTAGGATTTTCTTGGGTTTGGCGGGGTATTATCAGATATTTGTGAATGGTTTCTCCTCAATTGCGTCTCTCTTGACAAAGTTGACACAAAAGAAGGATAAATTTACATGGAGTGGTAAATGTGAAGTTTCCAAACTTTGAAAGATAAGCTTACATTCGCTCCTATTTTGACTCTACCGAAAAGGTTAGAAGGGTTTGTGTTGTATTTTGATACTTCCAGAGTTGGATTGGGGTGTGTGTTTATGCAAAATGGAAAAGTCATTGCCTATGCTTCTTGGCAACTAAAGGTACATGAGTGCAATTACCTCACCCATAATCTTGGAATTAGCGTGCATGGTATTTACCTTGAAGATATGGTATCAATTATTTGTATAGGGTTCATGTAAACGTGTTCATCAACTATAAGAGTCTTCAATACATGTTCACCCAAAGAGATCTTAATTTGAGGCAAAGAAGGTGGTCATAATTCCTCAAGGATTATGACATAAGTGTGCATTACCATCTGGGAAAAGCTAACATTGGGGACGATGCCCTAAGTAGGGTATTTATGGAGAGTGTGGTTCATGTTGAGGATAGCAAGAAAGAATTGGCAAGGGAGGTCCATCAATTGGCTAGGTTGGGGGTTAGATTGAATGAAGCCAAAATGATGGTGTGGTGGTGGTAGATGATTCCAAGTCCTCCTTGATTGAAGAAGTCAAATTCAAGCAATATCTTGACCCTGCTATGGTGGAATTGAATTCACCGGTGAAGAATGGGAAGGTGAAAGTTTTCTCCCAAGAGGGAGATGGTGCTCATAGGAACCAAGGTAGGTTATGTGTACCCGATATTGATAAGTTGGGAGATTTGATCTTGAAAGAGACACAAAATTCATCTTATTCTATTCACCCTGGTTCCACCAAAATGTATACTAATTTGAGGGATGTGTATTGGTGGGGCGGCATGAAGAAGGATATTGCAAAATTTGTATCTAGTTGCCATAATTTCCAACAAGTCAAGGTCGAACATCAAAGGTTGGATAGCCTAGCACAAGATATTGAAATTCCTACTTAGAAGTGAGAAGAGATCAACATAAATTTTGTGATTGGTTTGCTAAAGATAAGGAGGCATTTTGACTCCATATGGGTTATTATCGATAAAATGACAAAATCAGCTCACTTTCTACCAGTTAAAAATGGTACTAAAGACTATGCCAAGTTATATATTCATGAGTTAGTGAGGCTACAAGGGGTTCCATTGGCTATTATCTAGAAATTGTGGTACTCAATTCACATTGCATTTTTGGAGGTCTTTCCAAAAAGGCCTTGGCAGTAAGGTTAAGGTTAGTACGGTCTTTCACGCTCAAATGGATGGCCAAGCTAATAGAACCATCCAAACTCTTGAGGATATACTTAGGGCTTGTGTCTTGGAGTTTAAGGGTAATTGGGATGAACATTTTTCACTCATTGAGTTTGCTTATAACAATAGCTATCACTCTAACATCGGAGTGGCTCCCTTTGAAGCTCTTTACAGTAGGCATTCGAGATCCCTAGTTGGTTGGTTTAAAGTAGGACAAATGGCTTTGTTCGGTCCGGATCTAGTTATGGAAACTTTATAAAAGGTGAGGATGATAAGGGAGTGATTGAAGGCAGCTCAAAGTCGGCAAAAGTCCAATGCCTACACTAGAAGTAAAGACCTTGAGTTTGGAAATCATGATTGGGTGTACTTGAAGGTTTCGCCAATGATGGTTGTGGTTCATTTTGGCAAGAAAGGGAAATTAAGCCCTAGATATGTAGGGCCTTGCTGGATCTTGAGACATGTTGTAAAGTTGCATATGAATTAGGGTTGCCCATGAAAATGAGTATGGTTCATCTAGTTTTCCATGTCTCCATGTTGAGGAAATGTATTAGAGACCCTAATTCCATTGTGCCCTTGGAAGTGGTGAATGTTGAAAAGAACTTGGCTTACGAAGAAGTCCCGATAGAAATATTAGATATGCAAGTGAAGCGGTTGAGGAACAAAGACGTACCCTCTGCAAGTCCTTTGGAGGAACCAACAAGTCGAAAGTGTCACTTCGGAAGCGGAAGCAAATATGAAAAAGCAATACCCCTATCTCCTCCATTATAATCAAGCTTGAGGTACTATGACTTATCCTAATTAAGAACCTCCTTTCCTTGCATGTCATTTTTTATATCAACTATGCATGATTATGTGATTTTGAGGTTGCAATGTAAATGTTATTGGAAGCATGATTAAAAATTTCCATGGTACATATGTTGCATTTGGCATATGATGTATGTATTCCATTGTTTAGAGTTTGCCTTAGCAACATTCGGGGATGAATATTCTCAAGGGGGAGATATTGTGAGGCCCCACTTGTGAGAAGTATGAAAAGTGCAAGAAATGAGTTCTAGAAATTTTCTGAGTGTCAGTTGTTACGAGGCGTCTTATGGGCCAATAACTAGTGCTTGTGGATTGAAGGTCAGACTTGGTGAAAATAATAATTTCTAAAGTTGGGTATACAGTTTATCAGACATCCCATAGAATGACTCACGAGTTGTATGTCCTATCATAGGTTGAGAATTAGAGAAAGTTTTTTAGGGTCCAAAATGTTATCAGATGAACCCCTTACAACCTACAGCTCGTAAGTTGGACCACGACCGTAAACAAGGTCTCGTGGTCCTATTCGACAGAATTTTATAAGGGGCAGTTTTGTCATTTCCCAGCATTTTATGCCTATACTATTTCATTTTAACCCCATCCCAATATAACCCTTTTCCAGCCTTATACAACCTTCACTCCATTCAATTCATTCCAACTTCAGACCTCAAATTCACTTAACAACTCCAAATCTAATTTCGATAACTCTTTTAAATCAATTTTCATATTTTTAAATTGATGAAATCGGACGAAGTTTCGTTTCGACACTCGAATCTCCAAATAAATCTAGAACTCACAATTAAGCAACTTAAGTCTTTAAAACTCAATTGTTAAGCAAAAGCTCCACTTTTCACAAAGTTTTCAAAATCAATCAGAAAGTACTTGGGACAACTATTGGGAGAGATAAAATAATAATTTTTTCAAGAATACCAAAAATGACCTTCAAGGTCATTATAAACGGTTTATTTTCTATGGTGATCTTGTTAAGGTATATTTCATACTTTATATGATACTCCATTATTGTAGATCTATGATATCTAGTGAGTACTTCATACTCATTATATTTGCTACACACTTTCGGTGTAGCCTACATTTTGAGCAATTTAATTCTGAGATTTTATGACAGGATATCTTTTAGAGAGTGTATCAATATTGAACAATTATATTTCACTCAAAATTACTCATGTACGCATGGCATCGAGTGTTGGATTGTCGTTTATTATTATACCAAACTTGGTTTCTATTAAAGATTGAGTTTTTAAACTTATCAATGTCTTAGCTCTTCTTTATGCCTTTATTTTTGAATAAGTTGGGTGGTGGTTTGACTATTTATTGGAGGAGAGGTTTAGAATTGTTGTTGTTTTGGTCTGATATTAGTGGTACTACTTTAGGGATTAAAGTTTTTGTATACAAAGTTTTATGCTATGTTTCCACCATTGAAGGAGGAACACCAGTGGTTGTAGCTGGGTTCTACTTGGACCGGGTTAGTTCAGATTTTTCAAATATCAAACTTAATTACTTGTGTCAGATTTTTAAATATATAAATCAAACTAAACTAATAAAACTCATGTTTTCTAACCTCGAATTTTTGAAAATGTTTTTCAGTAAAGTATTCATACAAATATATAGTTAACTTATGATTCAAATATTTCTTTAGTCTTATCAAAATAACACTATCTAAGGTATCTCTTAAGAAAATAAAATTATGTATGATGAGTGATGGCACTAAAATATTCAACAAAAAAATAATAATGAAATTGCATAAAACAAATATTACAATTAAATAAATCATAATTAAAATGATCATAATATCAAAGTACTAGATCATGCTAAAACAAGTCTAATAAGTATTAATTTCATGACTAAACATTAAAAAAATAAAATTAGATTATGTATTTTATTTGTCTAAATCAATGTAAAAATAAAGAAAAAATATTCAATATTATTGTCATTCTAAATGTTGAATTGATTTTTTTTCAACATTAATATTGATTTGATTTTGATTTGAGATTTATTTGAGTTGAGAGATAACATTTTATGGACCATTCAAAATTCTAAATCAAACTTGAAATAATATGCAAAAAGATAAAAACTATGAAAAATATAAGAAATATTTATTCATTATTTCAAAGTAAATACTTTTATCTACAAAATAATTTTTAAAAATAGATATATAATGTCGGAGACAACTTCTGACAGAAATGCAAAGTGAGCTGCATACAATAAACCCTTGTGGTCGGGCCCTTTTTCGGACCCTATGCATAGCGGGAGCTTTAGTGCACCAGGCTTGCCCTTTAGATATATAATGTCGAATTGGATTGGTATTGGGTTGACTTTTTAAAATTAAAACCAGACTAGCCCACGTTTGATCGAGGGTTTTTTTCAATTTCAAACTAAGTCAAACCAAACCACTAATCAAATTTTTTTCCTCGATATTGCGATTCAATGTGATTTTCGATTCAATTCATTCACCCTAACTATAGCTACAATCAAGATTTTTGTGACCTAGATTCACTAGGATTGACATAAAATGGAGAAAAAATCGTGACAAAACTTCATTCTTCCTTTTTTTGGGGGGGGGGGGGCAAGGTTGTTAGAGTCTTTTAATCTTTATTTCCTTCATTGTTTTTCTTTTTATTCGTGATCAAAATTATGCGTCACTTCTCAATTATTATTTTTTTGCCACATTTACTTTGTTTGAAATGCTCACTTTTTCTTTGTCAGGGTCTCAAAAAGATGTATCTAATTATTACAATTTTGAAGGGGTATAGGTGTCATAGATTGATTCTAGTTCAAGTGTCTAATGGGTCATTTGGTAGAGTATATTAGCAAAATAATACATGCTTTATTTAGAGGCATAATACATAAATTGGACCCTGAACTTAGTTTCAAATTTTGACTTTGACATTTAGCTTTCATAGTACACAAGTAAACACTTTAACTATCCAACACTTCGACAAAAAAATACTTTAACTTCAACTTTCAATAACTAGACACAAGTAGGCACTCGTGGCACTATGAAGTTAAAGTGTATTTTTATTGAGGTATTGGATAGTTAAAGTGTCAACTTGTACATTATGAAAGTTATAGGGTAAAGTTAAAATTTAAACCCAAATTTAAGATCTAATTTATGTGTTATGCCTTATTTAGGTGTATTGATATTACCTTGTTTGGTACAATTTTTTATGTTATATATAAATATTGCATTAGTTATACACTTAGGGGTTGTTGGGTTATTGGTTAGAGTTATGTGGGTATTAACTAAGTAGGTGTCACGATCCGGACCTAGGGTCTAGGAGTGACATGGTGAATGAGAACCCGAAGTCCCCAAACAAGTCTCAAAGTATCCAAATTCAGATCATCAGTAGAATTGTTGTTGTTTTGGTCTGATATTAGTGGTACTACTTTAGGGATTAAAGTTTTTGTATACAAAGTTTTATGCTATGTTTCCACCATTGAAGGAGGAACACCAGTGGTTGTAAAAGCAGGACTCACACGATGGGGATATCATAGGGAAATGGGTTAACATGGATTCACACAACACGTAGCACATAAAGACTAAGGGGCGGGTAAGTATGACTCACTCTATGGGGGCAATTCGGGACTTAGGATCTTCCACATTTTCACATCAAACATACACACATATTATAATCCTCATAACAAATTCATAATAGCCATATCCAAAACACATTCACAATTGTAAGCTCCAAATACAACACATAACACAAAGATCCATCAAGAGTCTACATGATGTCTAACAATGCCTCTAGACATAAAATAAGACGAGGACTAAGACATATCCCGGGCTCACCCTCAAAGTAAAAAAAATGATAACAGGAACAACATAAGGTAGATAGATGGTGGCTTGTCCTTGGAAGATAGTACTCACCACAACAAATGTCTCAAATGAAACGACCTAAAAAGTGCCCAAAAATGTGCCTCGAAAATGTTCAAAATCGTAATTTTCATATATCTCAAAATTCGTGTGTGATATCAAAAATCTAACTTCATATTCTTGTTCAGGGGGAAAATTGAGTGGGAAATGGGTCTAACCCGAATTTTAGAGCAACCATAGAAAAATTTAAATTTTCAAAGTGAGCTGAAAAACAGTATAAGTGCGTGTTCCTTCCGCGACACCCAATAGTGTCAAAATTGTGTTGATGTTTTACTTCGGTCCAAGACTTTTAAGTCTTGAATTGAAAAAATTCTTGGGCCTAAGTGTTTTCACACCAGAAAACACCTATACTTGGTCATATTTTGCCTTCATATCATACAAGACATTCCCCAATACTCACTAAAACACTTAGTCTTATATTTCTCTCAAATTTCAAGTGACAAAACCCTCTCCATATCTAAGGATTTCCTCTCAAGCTTCAAGTCTCCATCTCCAATCTTCATAAAGTTCATCTCCAAAGATAATTCTCAAAATTTAAGTGCCAAACCTCATCCATATCTAAGGATTTCCTCTCAAGCTTCAAGTCTCCATCTCCAATCTTCATCAAGTTCATCTCCAAAGCTAAGGTATGTGGGTTTCTTTCATGGGTTCCTTTCACCCATGATGCCCATGCTTTCTTTTCTTAAAAAATTGCATGATTTAAAGCTTCAAGTCTCCATCTCCAATCTTCATCAAGTTCATCTCCAAAGCTAAGGTATGTGGGTTTCTTTCATGGGTTCCTTTCACCCATGATGCCCATGCTTTCTTTTCTTAAAAAATTGCATGATTTAAAGCTTCAAGTCTCCATCTCCAATCTTCATCAAGTTCATCTCCAAAGCTAAGGTATGTGGGTTTCTTTCATGGGTTCCTTTCACCCATGATGCCCATGCTTTCTTTTCTTAAAAAATTGCATGATTTAAAGCTTCAAGTCTCCATCTCCAATCTTCATCAAGTTCATCTCCAAAGCTAAGGTATGTGGGTTTCTTTCATGGGTTCCTTTTACCCATGATGCCCAAGCTTTCTTTTCTTAAAAAATTGTATGATTTAAAGTTAATTTACTCATGGGTCTTATTTATTATGAAAATCACTGCACACTATGTTGGGATTTATGAAATTGTGACTGTTTTACTATATTTTGGGCTATGAATCTAAGATCTATTGTAGGATTTGATGAAGGGTTTTGATGTATATTGCTTGAGGGTATTACGAAGTATCTATTGAAAGTTTTACATTGAATTTTCTAGCATGATTTCACTCTTGAATTGCATAGTCTTACACTAGCACTACACACCCTCTAAGTGTTTGATAAAATGTCCGGTTATGGTTTCTTGAGGATTTGAAGGTCCAATGCATGTCTTATGAGTTGACGATTATGATTTCTTGAGGAATTGAAGCTCCAATGCATATCTTATGAGTTGAATGACTAATTGATGATAAAATGATGATGAAAGTGATGTATGTAAGTGATGACTATATGATGATGATAGGAATGTTTATATGAGTTGCTTTCATGAAAGAGTACCTATGGTGTTGCAAGTAGATTGTTGGGTTTCCATGTTTGTTGTGCTCTTGAGAAAATGGAGAAGGTCTTCCCTTGTTGTTTATGAGTTCTTTTCATGAAGGAGTACCTATGGTGTTGCAAGCAGATTGTTGGATTTCCATGTTTGTTGTGCTCTTGAGAAAATGGAAAAGGTCTTACCTTGTTGAAATGTAATGTTGTGATGAGCTAGTTCTATAATCACTACCAAAAAGTACATGTTGTAAGGTAGAAAGACTAATAGTTCCTACCAAAAAGATCATATCGGAGCTAGTTCTATGATACCTACCGAAAAGGCCATGCCATAAGGTAGAAAGACTAATAGTTCCTATCGAAAAGATCATATCGTAAGGTATGGATCCCCCTACCGAAAAGGTCATGCCATAAGGTAGAATAACTAATAGTTCCTACCAAAAAGATCATATCGTAAGGTATGGATCCCCCTACCGAAAAGGTCATGCCATAAGGTAGAATAACTAATAGTTCCTACCAAAAAGATCATATCGTAAGGTATGGACATCATACCGAAAAGGACATGTCGTAAGGTAGAATAACTAATAGTTTTCTACTGAAAAGATCATATCGTAAGGTGTGGACATTCTATAAAAAGGACATGTTATAAGATAGAATGAATCATGACTCCTACCCAAAATATTTTATCGTAAAGTAGGGGATATCTTATACTACCTACTAAAAAGACTATGTCGTATGCTAGGGAAATTGGTAACACTCTCCAAAAAGGTTAAAACATAAGGTGAGTAGGGGACATTTGGTCCATTTCATGAAGATCGGCAAGAAAGGTTTGAGTATATATTCCATAATGAATTACATTCCTTGATCATGATTTACAAGGATGTTTTACCTTAAGCATTGTCCATGCATGCCATATTGCTAATGTATTATCTCTTGCTATGATTATGCATTTTGATTATTGTCTATCTCTTATTGTATTGCATCTTACATACTTAGTACATAACAACGTACTAACGCATATTCTATGCCAATATGATGTTACCATGTAGGAATCGAAGCCCAACTTGAGCATCTCCACCCACGTGGCTAGCACGGTTTCACTCAAGCTTGTTGGTGAGTCCTCCATTTCGGGAACGCTACTTATGATCTCTTGTAGAATATTATACTATCTTTCTTTTATGTATACTTTAACTATGAGGGTGAGCCCGAATTCTTTTCATGGCCCCCGCTAAGTATCTATGTTTAGAGGTATTGTTGGACATGTTATGTATCTATGCTATGAGCCTTGACTCTCTTGTACTCAGGTCACCACGGGTGGTAGGGTGCGACTATCCATGAACCTTGTTAGGGGTTTATACCTATAACCTATCGGGGGATTTGTACTCTAGTCACCATGGGTGGTAGGGTGTAACTATCCATCAACCTTGTTGGGGGTTTGTATCCATCAACCTATCGAGGGGTTTGACTCTGATCACCACGGGTAGTAGGGTGTGACTATCCATCAACCTTGTTGGGGGGTTTTACCCATTAACCTTGTTGGGGTGTTTGTACTCAATCAACCATGTTGGGGGTTTATACCCATCAACCCGTTTGGGGGTTTGTACCTCAACAACCTCATGAAGGGGTTCGTACCTCATGTGCCTCTCCAAGTGAGTGATAAGCCTTGGATTGCACTAAGAAATGGTCACTCCCTTCACATATGTTATGTTCTATGAAAGTACGATTTGATTCAAGCATCTTCCATTCATACATATTGTCATATGCTCATCTATTGTCTAATTAAGCATTTCGATTATTATGTCTATCTATTGTTGCATTGTATCCTACATACTTACTACATTCAAACGTACTAATGCATACTCTATGCCTACATGATGTCACCATGTAGGAACTGGTGTACCACTTGATCATCCTCCTCCTCCACGTGGCTAGTACGACTTTTCTCAAGCTTATTGGTAAATTCTCTATTTCGGGGATGTTACATATGATCTCTTGCTATGTATTAAGACTCTCTCTTTGACTTATGTATTGACTATGAGGGTGAGCCCGGTTGCCTTATCTTGGCCCCCACTCTTATCTATGTAGTAGAGGTGTTGTTGGGCATGTTATGTATCTATGCTATGAGCTTT
>DF363672.1:8547-20993 GCA_000787875.1 Solanum virginianum
TATGGATAGAAAGCTCGAAATGCTTTAAAAATAGTTCTGAAATGCTTTGTAGGAACTTGAAGTTCTGAAAGCTTTGAAAGAATTTACAATAATTAGTATTCTAGTTTGAAGTATGATTATTGTATTCATCATCTGGATTTGTGATATTGATTGCATGCCTTATGAGATGCTCCGATGATGGTATTATGTAGTGGGTGCAATTCGATAATCCAAGTGGTCCAGAACATATTCTTAGTGGGCGCAACTCAATAATCCGAGCGGTCCAGAACATATTCTTAGTGGGCGCGACTCAATAATCCGAGCGGTCCAGAATATATTCTTAGTGGGCGCAATTCGATAATCTGAGCGGCCCAACTTTTGCACTATGTTTGATATTTTTGGGATATACAATGGGTCACATATGCTATGTTTGATATGTAATAGGTGAGCAACTATATTTCCTGTGCCCTATGCATGATTGGTAATTTGGAAAGTAGACGATTTGTGTTTTGAATCTTAAAAGTAGACATCTTTGACAATTTTGTTATGGTTTTGAGTTGGGGTTTGAACAATCTGTTTATGAAGTTGTGATTTGTGGACTCGATGTTGTGTCGGACATGCAGATTTTGGAAATTGAATTTTCTTTTTGTTGAAGAGGATTAAAAATTTATGGATAAACATATATTTGAAAATAAATTTCCTAAATCTATGGACAAATGCTAGCTTAAAGCCCCTTTTTTTGGATTTATTCCTGTTCTATTCAAAACTATATTCAAGTAGTGTTTCCATCAAAATGATTTGGGAGGAAATTTCTGTTGTTTCATAGCAGTGAACAAGCTGTATAGCACACCAGTTGGTCAGTGGGTAAATAGACTGTTGCGGGGTCAATAAGGAGATGTTTAAGAAATTTAATCAAGAGGAACACCTCGAGCACGTTGAGATTCTGTTGTCTGAAATAACAAGAAAGTTAAACATGAAAATATAACTTAATGTCCCAAATGTTTTGTTAGTAATACTGATAACTAGTCTGTTTTGTTACATTTTCCTTTCAAATTGTATGGTATAGATGCGAAGATTTGGTACCAAATTTGTGTTTTGTCAGTGAATTAGACTGCTTTGTTATATTTTACTTTCAGATTGTATGATATGGATGTGGAAATCTGATAATAGATTTGTATTGTGTCAGTAATATGTGAAAATTAGTCTGTATTGTTATATTTTCCATTTAGATTGTATGATATAGATGTGAATATTTGGTAACAGTTACGTGTTTCATCAGAGATATCTGAAGGTTAGTCGGTTTCTATAGATGATTTGTCTATCCTATGTTGATCTATAGCACCTTATGTTTTGGTAAATAAGTACTTTGACATTTCGGTACATATGTCGTACTGACCCCCCTTCTTCGGGGGCTGGGTTTCATGGCCGCAGGAATAGACGTACAGGGGAGAGATCCACCAGCCTAGGATTCTGACTGCTGTTTAAAGTGTTCCTTTGCTTCGGAGCAAACCTTGGGGTATATACACTTATTTACTATTTTTGTATTTTTGTACATTTGAGGGTACGATGGGGGCCCTGTCCCGTCTTCTATTTTCATTTGTGCAGTTAGATGTCTGTAGATGCCTGTGAGTATGGGATGTGGCAGTTTGTATGACTATGTATGTATGATGTGTATTTTGGGCGGTTGAACCGCAGCGGTGACCTTATCGGCCCGCACGTATATATATATGTTTATTGTCTGCTGGGATTCTTCTGTATGCAGGGTTTGGGTAGTCATCAAAACAAAGAAAACTCTGCCGAAATTTCTGTAAACAAGTTAGCTATTATAACTGAAACCTGGTTTAGTGTTTATGTCTGAGTGCCCCAATCGGGCACTAGTCACGGCCCATGGATTGGGTCGTGACATTAAGTCCATCTAAACACCTTACATACATCTGCCACGGACCTGAGAAACTCGACAACTCAGTAATTACCACCCTCTCTCACATCCAAACCAATGACTAGTTCCACTCAAACCAAAAGACATTTGCCTGGGCCACTAAAATCATTGTCGCCAGATGAATCTGTAGTGACCCGGTAAGCATCCAACGCATAAATTCTCGGTTCTTTGTCATTATTTTCAGCGTTTGCTTGACTTGTTGTATCCCCACAGTCCATTTTAAAATAAGAGTCCATGTGCTAAAAGTATATCTAATTCACATCGTCTTTTAAGATGTTTTTACTAACTGCGCAAGCTTCAAAATATGTAGAAATCAATCATCATCTTTCTAAAGATCAATTCAACGCCAAAATGTTTGCCCTATTAATGCACAGAATCCCATAAACTATTCAGAAAGTAGTGCATCAAATGAGAAGTGTTTAGGAATTCGATTTTCAGTTTTTCTTTTAAAGATAAAGAATTGAGCCTACAAAGTCTTGTTCTAGGTTGTACGACTCTGGCGGGTTGATAGATAGTGAAAAATGTCATGGTAAGTCTTCTTATTAATTAATTTGTTGGGGTCGAATAGAAAGGAATAATTGCAGAAGATTCATATAACTGCCCTCAACTTTATTTGGGATCAAGGCATAGTTGACTGATATGTCTACCGTATCATAAGTAAAAGGTCGTGTTCCATAGCTAACATGGTCAATAGTACATTGCAAATGATTTTTAAGGAGTATGCCAAGTAAAATATGAAAAATTAAATATGCACGGAGAGAATAATAACTAAACTGTAAATTAAAATAGAGAAGAAGATCAAATTGAACTAATTAAAGAATTTAACTACCACCCCTTTTTAACACCTATTAAGAGGTGGAATCCTATATAAAATAAGCTAAATAAGGCAGAAAAAAAAGAAAGAGGAAAAAGCTACATTATCCTATTCAACCCTGATGATGACAACAATAGTTCCTAACTTTGCCAAGGAAAAATGGTACCCTCTTGGAGTGCGTGAATTCATTGTAGAAGTAATCATCTGAAAATGTTGAAAATTGTTGGCAACATTGTGTGGATAATGAAATTTTACGCTTGAAATTGTATGATATAGACGTGAAGATTTGGTACCAAATTTATGTTTTGTCAGTGAATTAGACTGCTTTGTTATATTTTACTTTCAGATTGTATGATAACCTATTGCACACCCCTTCACCTTGATGCAAGAAGAGGTTGGAGCCAAGGCTGGGGCCGTGTGCAGGGGCGAAATCAAAGATGGTGATGGAGCCGCATGAGTTGGTAAAGCCGCATTATTAATTGCATGACTGCAATAGTTTCTCACTTTGCCCAGGAAAAAAGGTACCCTCTTGGAGTGCGTGAACTCTTTATAAAAACAATTGTCTGAAATTGCAGAAAGTCCTTGGCAACATTGCGTGGATAATGAAATTCTGCGCTTTAAAATAAAAGTGATCAAATCTAATGCACAACCATCTACCTTGATGCAAGAAGAAGTAGGAGCTGGAGCCAGAGCCATGACAGTAACATTGCCTATACCCAACAACACAAACACACAGAACAATATGGCAGTCCTCATGTTTCAAAAGAAATTAAATAATTACTTAAGATATAAAAAGGAAAAAAATATGAAATTAAAGATTTACTTGTATGAATAATGAGGTGCAGTATGAATCCATATAAATAGGCAAAGAATTTAGGCGAAACTTCACAATCCCTTTATACTTAGAATATCTTCTTCTATACAAATTAGGATTTCTATATATGTCACTTCCAATCATCCACTTTTAATAAATTTGTACAGAATATCTTCTTCTTCTGTACAAATTAGGATTTAATTTCTCTTTTATGTCACGCCTAATCCTCCAATTTTAATAAATTTACAATTCAAAACGGTGTTGCAATCAAACTATAAATCCTTCTCCTCAATCAAAACAAACACAAAAAATAATTATAAAAATAAAAGCCCCATAGTTAGTCCAAAGTTGATTTACAAAATTACCCTCCAAAAAATTATTTCCTTTAATCTCGGCTCACATGATCTATAGAGATTTTTGTCACAAAAAGTTCTCTTTTCAATCCTATAGTATCACAACATCCTAACATAATCTTACTAATTATTTGGTTTTGGTATTGGATTGACAAGATTAAGAATGAGGTTATTAGGGAGAAGTCAGGAGCGGCCTCTATGGAAAACAAGATGTGAGAAGCAAGACTAAGATTATTTGGACATGTGCAGAGAAAGAGCACCAACGCCCCAGTTAGGAGATGTGAGAGTTGGATCTAGGGGTTATACAGAGGGATAGACCGAAAAAGTTTGGGGAGACGTGATTAGACAGGACATGACGTAGCTCCATATCTTTAAGGACATGACCTTAGATAGAAAAGAGTGGAGGTCACGAACTAGGGTAGAAGGCTAGTAGGAGTAGAATATTGTTATTGTTCTTTGATTATTCTACTACTTTTATTATTTTTTTGTAGAATTGACATTGCTCTCTATTTAGCTATTATTATATATCTATTGTTTTCTAATTATTTCCTTGGAGCGGATACACTTGAGCCGAGAGTCTCGCGGAAACAACCTCTCTATCTCCACGGATTCATTGGGTATGTTGTTGTTGTTGTTGTTGTTGGTTTTGTTATTTGATTGATCATTTTATTAAAACTTGATCTTTCTAATAGGTTTCTTGGGTTACATGAAATTTGTGAAAATTCTGTATTTTATAGCATTAGATAATTTTGCAAACGACTATTCTTTCCAAATCACAAATCAAAATTACGAGCAAATTAGTTGTTCCATGTTGCTGGTGTGAATACTATTTGGATTTAGTTCCTGTGCTCTACAAGGAAACTGGATAAAATAGTATATATCCTTACAAATGCATTGAGTTCTCTCTTTGATGTATCTCTCTATTGCATTGTTTCGTTTTCTAATTTCATTTGGAGTAAAGGTAATTTACGTTATGGTGACTGAAGAGGCAACGATTGGAGTGCGCATTTGACAGCATATTGTAGAAGAGGGAAAAAGAATTAGATATTTGAATGCCTCTAGCATGTGAAGAGAACCTGATATTATTGCGTATCAGAATGACAGGTCCAGCAAAATGGATATCGCATATTCATACACTATTTCAAGAGATGCAACCTTAATTTGTTTTGTACTATTGAATTCCAGGAAGTGGAAGCTAATATTGAACAATCATCAGTGTCTGTTGTATTTAGTATCAGACTCGTAGTTCTATATTGTATAATGTCATGATCTGTTTCTTTCTCCATATAACTTGATTGCGATTTGTACACAGAATGTTAAAGGAAACCTTGTGGATGGTTCCCCTGCTTTTTCCGGCTGAAAGATTATTATTTTAGTTGTTCCAGTAAACTTAGCAATTATGAAAATACTCCAGTAAACTTACCAAGTGCAATATGTACAACTCAAAAACATAAGCGCTGTGTTGGACAGATTGTGCCAACATCAGCCCCAATATAAAGAATAGCTGATGCCGACAAAGTCTTGTTCTAGGTTGTACTACTGTGGCAGGTTAAACTTGCCCGTTTTTTTATTAAGTGGGCACAACTGTCTAGCAGCCAAGTGTGTGAGATACACTCGCTATGACGTGAATTTTATTTCCAATCCTGCTATGCCACGTCGTAAACTTATTCCACCTATTCAACTGTCTAGCAGCCAAGTGTGTGAGATACACTCGCTATGACGTGAATTTTATTTCCAATCCTGCTATGCCACGTCATAAACTTATTCCACCTATTTATATTTTTTAAAAAAAGAAAATGCCACGTTATCTAACACTATTATACTTATTTATAGTTTAAAAAAAAAAGTAAAAAAACATTGTGATTGGCTAAAATAAATTTATTTTACAAAAAATTCAAATTTTGTAAATTTAAATTTTTTACTCCACCTTGGATCCTCATACCCCAGCCTCCCCACTCCCACTCCATAAAAAAATTAAAAAATTATTTTACGAAAAATTTAAATTTTGTAAATTTGAATTTTGTATTCCACCTCAGACCTTTATCCCTCAGCCCCCCTCCCTCCAGCCCCACCCCCATTCAAAAAAATAAAAAATTATTTTACGAAGAATTCAAAGTTTGCAAATTTTAATTTCTTACTCCACCTCAAGCCCCCCATCCCCCCACACACACTTTGAACCTTATCCACCCCCACCCTAACCCCCTACCTTTACCCTCCCACCTCCCAAAAAAGAATTTAAATATTTATTTTTAAAATATATTTCAAATTATGAAAAACTTTTTTTGTGTCAAAAACTAGAAAAAAAATTCTTGAAGACTAGTACTAGAACGAAGAAAAAAATTGTATTTTAATTTGAAAAATGTCAAAACTAAAAAAAAAAATCCTTGAAGATTAGTACTAGAAAGAAGGAAAAAAATTATATTTTAATTTGAAAAACAATGGTTTATGTATAAAGGGATGTAGTAGGGGTAAAAAAGATAATTCAAGCCTTTTTTACTGTTGAAATCTTCACAAATATAGCATCCATGCGCCCCTTTTTCATGTATGACACGTGATTTGCCATGTCAGCGCCTTTTGCCTACTTCATAAAAAGGGATAAGTTGGAGTGCCTATTTGTGCACTTTGAAAGTTTGAGTTTCAACTGAAAATTTCGCTTCAAATTAAAGGGTCAATTTATGTATTGTCAATAGTCTAGACGAGTGAGATAGTAATGATTTGTAAAGAGTGTGCCAATTCAAACATGACGAAATAAATATGCACAGAGGGAGTACTAATTTAACTGTAAAATAAAGATGACAATCCAATTGAATTAATTAAAGAATTTAACTACCACCTCTTTTAACACCTATTAAGGGGCATGATAAGGTAAAAGCATATAAATTGGACACTTAACTTGGCCTCAAATTATAAGTTTGACCTTTAATAATTTTGAGTGTACAAGTAGGGATCTTAATTATCCAACACTAAACAAAAGAACACTCAAATCCTATCAGGTAAAATGCATGAAATACAGCCAAGTTACACGCATCAGAAGTAATATCCGAGGGTCCCAACAGTAAAAAAAGACCGAGAATTTGGCCTAAACTACAATGAAGACAAATGAAAATTACAATGTCTTGTGGCTTTTTCCCCTTCTTTTCCAATACCTTCCTATCACGTAGCATTTGTCCTGAAGTACATAGACTTCCATATCATTTTTTTAATAATTATTTATTGTATAAAATCCATAAAACAATTAGAAAAATGTTGTTATCAGAGAGCATTGATCTCTTCGCCACATAACTTGGGGATCTCCGCCATGGATATCCCAAAGAGAAGATCCATCAGTCGTTCCCCTTTCTCTATAAGTTTCTATTTTCATTTCAGATAGAAATGCACCTTCTCATTCCTTGCTACTTCTTACTTGATCACCTTTGCCACAAAGAAATATTGACGAAATAAGTAGACAGTCATGTAGCATCTTCTTCCGAATCATCAAATAGTACATTGCTAATCCCTGCTCCATCATGGCGATCCTCTTAAAGGTCCCCCCAAAGTCTCTCTCAAAATTCATGTGCGTTTCAAGACCATGGCATCAACTAATCTCTAGCCGTAAGTTAGTAAAGACCCGTGTGAAATTAACAGCTAATGACAGCGAATGCAGCCACCAAAGGGTTATTTTTCAAGACTCCATGGGCCATTTCAAGGTAAGTCGTCTCCCTCCCTTGTTCAACAAAGAACAAAGAACTGAGCAATTTGACATGGATTCTCCCATGGAAGAAACCACTGTATATACTAGGATTGCAGGTTCTGCCAATGGATTGATTTGTCTGTATAGTAAGATAGAGGAGCCAGTTCTATGGAACCCCACAATTCAGAAGTCTAAGAAATTGCCTACATTTGGAGATAAATTGAGGAACGATTGCTCTTACTATCTCAATTATGGTTTTGGATATGATGAGGCACATGACGATTACAAAGTAGTAGTTATTCAGTGTATTTATGACGATCATGGTTCATATGATACTGTAGCCAAAGTTTACAGTTTGAGGACCGATTCTTGGAGAACAATTAATAAGTTTCAGGGCAACTTTTTGATAAATTCACCAGGTAAATTAATCGATGGGAAGGTTTATTGGGCTTTATCTGCTGATGTAGATACGTTCAATATGTGCAATATCATTTCTCTTCATTTAGGAGACGAGACATGGAAAAAGTTGATGCTTCCGACTAGTTATGGAGAAGACAGTTATCCTTTGACATTGTGAGTAGTGGGAAATGATCTTTCCGTGCTTTGTCCTAATTGTCATGAAGGAACTCATTCTGATGTGCGGATTCTGAAGCATATTTCTGGAGTTGAAGTGTCATGGACGAAGATTTTCACCATCGATCATCCTAAAGAACTTGGGGAGTTTATATTCTTTTCTCAATATTCAGGGACATATCATCTTTCAATGTAGTGTTTGACATTGCATAATTGTACTACTTATCGAGAGTTGGTGCCCGGGAAACTATTTATTAGCCAATTTCAGCTACAGGGATCAGTTAAAATTGCTTACTTGATTATAGACAATGTACATTGATTTCTCTAATGGATAACGTATTGTAATATCTTTAAATAATACCTTTTTGTTTTGTCGGAAAGGTCCAAGTCTAACCAGCGTCAATCTAGTCATCAGCCAAATAAGTCAAGAATCAAAGATCATCAAATACAATATTGCAGCTATTCTAAAAGTAGTGCATCATATCTAATTCGATTGTCAGTTGTTTCTTTTATAAAAAATACTGTATAGCCGACACCGACAAAGTCTTATTCTACATTGTTGCAAACCAACGCATAGTTAATTGATATGTTTACAATATGTGAATAAGTAAAAAGTTGTCTTCTTAGACTATTTATACTATCAGTAGTCTAGGAGCGATATAGTAAATAATTTATAAGTAATGTGTCAAGTCAAACATGGACAAATAATATGCACAGAGAGAGTAGTTCTAATTAAATAGTAAAATAGAGAAGAAGATTCAATTGAACTAATTAACAAATAATTAAATTGAAAGTACTAAGGGGCGAAATCCTATATAAATTATGGGATGAAATAATATATAAATTAAGCTAAATGACATAAAAACAAAAACAAAAAAAATGGAAAAAAGTTGCATTAGCATTGATGATGGTTGCAATAGCTCCTCACTTTGCCTAGGAAAAACGATACTCTCTTGGAGTGCGTGAATTCTCTGTAAAAGCAATCATCTGAAATTGTCGAAAGTGCATGGCAACATTGTGTAGATAATTAAATTCTACGTTTGAAAATAGAAGTGATCAAATCTATCGCACACCCGTTCACCTTGATACAAGAAGTGGTTGGACTTGGGGCTGGGGCCTTTTGCGGAGGTGAAACCAGATTATAAATCGGCGATGGAGATGAAGCCGCATCACAATTGCTTCTCACTTTGCCTAGGAAAAAGGTACCCTCTTGGAGTGTGTGAATCCTCTATAAAAGCAATAATCTGAAATTGTTAAAAGTCCTTGGCAACATTGCTTGGATAATGAAATTCTACAGTTGAAAATGGAAGTGATCAAACCTAATGCACAACCGTCCACCTTCCTGCAAGAAGAGTTTGGATCTGCGGCTGGAGCCGCAGCCAGAGCTGCGGCACTAGCAATTCCTATACCCAAAAACAAAAACACAAATAATAATGTGCCACTTCTGGATGACGACGGCGACATGTTTCAAAAGAAAGAACGAATAATTAGGTGTGATCAAAGGAACAAATATACTGTCAAAGAATTTCAGGCTGTACTTCCAAATAGATTTGACTGAGACTGCTTTGATTTTTGACTATAATTGTCAATGATATATCAAAATTGTCGCTTTAACTAATCTTTCAACCTTGAGTTTTGTAAAAATTCATAGCTAAGAGAATTCAACCACCTTAGAGTTATATTTCGAGGTCCCTAATTTGCTCAAAAACTTTGAAAATACCACAAGACTAAACAAAAATAATAATCATATCTTATCTTATCAAAATTAAAAGTTGAATTACGATTTTACCCGTAAAGTAAATTCAGATATTATAAAATATAAGTTGAATTATGATTAATAATCATATCTTATCAAAATTAAAAGTTGAATTATAATTTTACCCCTAAAGTAAATTCAGATATTATAAAATATAAGTTGAATTATGATTTTACCCTAATGTAAATTAAAAAGTTATAAAATATCTAACTGATTAAATAACAGATAGTAATCATATCATTTTTAGTTATATAGTGCAATTAAAATAAAAGACAAAAACAACGACTACTCTTTGAATTCTAAAAACAAAACATAAATTTGTCCATCTATATTACAAGAGTATAAACAATTTATATTAAGACACAATACACAAATTTGATCCTAAACTTGGAGCGAAATTTTAAGTTGGAACTCAAACTTTCAAAGTGCACAAATAGGCACTCCAACTTGCCCGTTTTTTATCAACTAGGCACAACCATCTGAGCTGGCAAAACACGTGTTCCACACGAAAATAGGGCACGTTAATGCACTTTTTCTGACGCTTTCAACGGTAAAAAATGGCTTGCGTGTTCCACACAAAAATAGGGCATATTAATGCACTTTTTCTGATGCTTTCAATGGTAAAAAGAGGTTGATTTATCATTTTTACCCCTAATAACATTCCTTTATATATAAACCATTATTTTTCAAACTAAAATACATTTTTTCTTCTTTCTAAATACTAATTTTCAAAAAAAATTCTAGTTTTTGACATTAAAAAAATAATTCATAATTTGAAATATTTTTTAAGAATAAATATTTAAATTTCCTTTTTTGGCAGGTGGGAGGATAAAGGTAGGGGGTTGGGGGGATAAGGCCCGAAATGGTGTAAAAAATAAAAAACTTTATAATTTGAATTTTATGTAAAATAAAAATTTTGGCAAGTGGGAGGGTAAAGGCAGGGGGTTGGGGGGATAAGGCCCAAAGTGGTGTAAAAAAGAAAAAAATTTATAATTTGAATTTTATGTAAAATTAAAATTTTTAATATTTGAATTATTAGTAAATATACATTTTGGAACATGTGTTATCATATATATATATTCATACAAGATGCTAGAAGGTCCCATATTATTTTATATATACATTATATATGCAAGAGAAAGAAAAAAAAAGACATTCCATACTTAGAGAAATTTGGGGCTGCTGTGAACAGTGATTCGGCTCACTGTTTGTCCTCCGAGTGTCCACAGACTGTATCCAGTAGAGTCTTGTTTATCGGTATGTTGTGCACCACATCTATAAACAGGAGGCTACAAGATACTTAGGATATCACTTTTCTTTTGATCTTAGATCATGCGTTAGAGTAGTGTTCGTAGAGTGATTCCCCCTCTTTTCTACTAAAAGTTCCTTTGATTTTAGTTGTGCCCTGATAAAGACATCAGATGATCAGAGGGGCAAGTTGTACAGTATTTGATTTCAAATATGCCGCCAAGGAGAACGCCAGTTGCCCGTAGAGGCAAGCCTCCTACTGAGACCCGACGAGGTCGGGGAGTTGGGAGGACTCAGGATCAGCCGGAGCCAGAGGTTGTGCCCCCGACAGCGGGTTCAGCCACTCCCCCAGCTCCAGAGGTCCAGGTACCAGAACCTTCGACCCCCCAGCCAGGTACAGATATCGGGGAGCTAAGGGAGGCAGGGCAGTTGTTAACCTAGTTGGTAGCCCACCAGACCTCGCGATAGCAGGCTGGAAGCAGTCGGGTAGCCTGCCGAGACAGTACCCGAGCTCGTGATTTCTTAGCTTGCGGACCCCCGGAGTTCTTTGGGACCAAGATTTCAGAAGACCCTTAGGAATTTCATTTCCTAGCTCCTGAGATTTGACGGGCCAGGGAAGACAGGTTCCTGATGTTGAGACAGAAAGGCCGGACAGTTCGTGAGTATAACCTTGAGTTTGATTCGTTGGCTCATTATACACCGGCACACATTTCTAATATGTCAGACCATATTCATCGCTACATTATAGGACTAGATTCATACTATGCAGACAGTTGCTTGGTTATGGTGACCCAGCCAGGGATGGACATTACTCGTATACAGGCCCACGCACTGGGTATGGAGAGTCATTGCCGAGGGTGTCAGGGGGAGAGGACGGATGACAGTGGTTCGTCAAAAAGGGCTAGGTCTGCCGGGTCAGCTTCAGATTTTATGGGTAGACAGTTTCAGCGACAGTAGTAGAGTGGTTCTTTTCCCCCGTCAGCGCGGAGCATGCCATCTCAAACTCCTAGTAGGCGACCAGTTGTTGCTAGTCAGTCAGGGGCCGAATAGAGTGCCAGCAGTCAGCCGAGATTTAGCATATCCCTATGTCAGCAGTGTGGGAAATGCTATCCAGGAAAATGCTTTCGTGCTACAGGAGCTTATTTTACTTGTGGTCACCGAGGCCACCAGATGCGAGTGGTCCAGTTTCACTTCCCAGGAGAACCATTTTTTGAATGGGCAGGTAGTATTGCATCGCCGAGGGGTAAGTTTATTTCGTACCTTAAGGCCAGCAGCATGATTAGAAAAGGGTGTCTTTACC
>DF363671.1:0-30604 GCA_000787875.1 Solanum virginianum
CAGCTGACTCATTTTTTGGAGCATCGACCAATCTATCGAAGTCCCATTCTCTATGCAAGAGTTTCTCAGGTAAGTGCTCAAACATTTTACTGTTCTTCAAGAAACTAGGAAGCAACTCCACTATTGGCATCATGGCAACGACGAAATTCTCATTGGAATAAACAGCCCTGTTGCAATCATACACATTAATCTTTCCCTCCTCGAAGAGAATTTCAAGTGCAACAAAATGCTTTGATTCAAGATTCAAGACAGTAAAAAGTCTTTTAGCACCACGCCTCGCGATACTGCCAGGAAATGATTTGGCTCCTTTACAATAATCCAAATAATAATCATCAAACTCATATGTGTCAATCAGATCATTCAAAGAGACATTACCCGGTGCTGAACTCTTTGAGGTCAATGTTTCATACACATTCTGAAAGTAATTACAAAAATCAAGATCAAGAATTATATCTGTTGGATCATAGTGTTGGGGGGATTTAATGTGCCTTATACGCATCAAGCACAATATTTCATCTATATGCTGCAACAATAAGAGAATTAATGAGACAACTTAAGATGATTATTGCATCTGCTTCAACTACTTCAGCAAGTGTAGCATTTGCTAACACACCATAATAATAAAACTAAATTAAAATTATTAGAACTTACCCGACTCTCCCATCACTTTTGCATGTCGTTCATGATCTCAAAGTCTTCATAATTAAATTTATGCGTTATGTAGGTCTTTTTCCTCTGATCTTTAAGCTTCAAGATATTTTTTATTTTCTTGTATGAGTCACTCTTTGTATGCTTGTAGATATCCACCGGTTGTTGCTCAATCGTCTTGATAGGTGAAGACCTAGCCCTTCTTGCTCTCATTCCCCTGACATTCTCAAGTGCCTTTGAAATTTGCCTTCTCATTCGCTTGCTAGCCGATGTATAAGGACTTGAAATATTTTTAGATGGCCTAACATCTCTCTTGCTGATAAAACTCTTGAGAGTGTTCTCCAGAGACTCAGTTATCTCAAGCATCGATTTTGAAGTTTTGGAGCATGTGTCGTAGTTATATGCACAAAGATGCATAAGAATCTAATCTCTAGTATTAATACCGGCTGTATAAGACCTATATCCTATGAATGGAGTGATTGAATTTACTCCAACATTCTTATCGGTTGGAGAAAATCCTCTACCACCACCAAAATTACTGGGAACAAAAGGAGAAAATCCACCTCCTCCATCAGCATCACTGCCACCAACACCATCGCCATTACCAATATCAAGTGGCCTTTCTCTTTCCTCACCACGCATATCAATGACAATTAAAGAATCTTTTTTAATGGCCACACAACCATTCAAATCTTTTTCTAGTTTCAATTTTCTCTTCCGCAGTCAAGTCCAATGGTACAAATCCAGTAAGATACTTCATCTCTCTGTCATTGGCTGTAGGCATTAATCATGGATAAACAATCTACATATATGAAGAAAAATTAAATTATGATTGGATAAAATAAATTTAACAATAATATTTAGCAATTATTGAAATATTTGTAACCACTGGTGCAATCAACTGCAGCTTCTACAGTATATTTCAGCAGTTGAATTCAACAACTGCAGCAGTTGTTGAAAATAAAGTCAACTGTCATAGTGTATTTTAGTAGTCAGCTAACATTTTGTTGAGAAGTTGTTGTACGAACAACATCTTCTACCAATAACTGCAGCAGCCAACTAAAATAATGAGTGAAATGATGAGGCTTATCAATTCTTCGGAGGGAGGGGGTTTCAACAACTCATTAACATTGACAGAATAAATCACTGACTGCTGATAGCCATTTAATGAGTCATGGCGAGGTTGTGGCAATAACAATCACCTTTAATTTCTTTCGAAGATTGAGAATGACCTCAAATGCCCAACACTATATAAGATAATGACATAGATAGAAATATGATCAAAATTATAAAAGAATAAACCCAAAATTTCTTTTAAAGAAGATAAAATATATCATGAATACCCATGAAAAACCATAAAGATCAGTGGTCTTCCCATCTTCTTCTTTGTCTCTAACCTTCAACAGGTACTCAACTGTCAGCTCATAGAATTCACGATCCCATACACTGTCAGAAAATGCCTTCTCCTAACTGAAAGTCACATTATGTCAACTGGGTCTTTGTGTTTAGATCTTTCCCGTGAAAATTGCAATGTACAAAATAAATCAAGCACAGAAATTTTTTGACATCTTGCAAAATTAAATTCGACAGGAGAAGCTCCATCAGTTCATTCTTCTTAAAGGTTTTTTCTGTCGTCTCAAAAATTTCTTGTCATCTTTTCTTAACTTTTTAAAATGATTTTATAGAATTATTACCTTTTGAGATATGATAATTCAAATCAGTCATAATGACAAATTCTTTCATGCCAAAACGGACAGGCATGCCATAATAATTTATCCAAATTTCTTTTGTACGCTCACTCACAATTCAATGATGGAGAAGTTCGTACACCAATTTCATTTGAAACTATGGTATCTTTTCAGGTATCTCCAAATAGCTGGCAAATATTATAATCCTGAAATATTCTTCCAAGTTTTGTGATTTTAATTTTGCTCTGAAATCACTAAGATTTTTCGCACTAAACTTTATGGTAATAGAACCAGTAAGATATGGATATTTATCCATCATGGTCTCAAAGTTGTAATTGAGATATCTGACAATCTTCATTGAAGTGTCATCACCTGAAGATCTAGTTGGAGAGGAATCAATAGAATCAGAATCTGTCGTCTCCTGTTGAACAGATTGATCATGTCGGTGTTTACTTATTTGTTCAAAATCAACTCTTTCATCATCATCATTATCATTCTCTGCATCATCTGCATCATTACCATCATTTCGTGAAGAAACATGTTTTTCATCGTCTCTTTCTCCACTTTCTTCCACATTATCTCCTCCTTCATTTTCTTCCATATTATCTCCTCCTTCTCCTTCTTCTGTAGCATCTCCTTCTCTTTCTTCCACACTATCTCCTCCCCCTTTTTCTTCCACATTATCTCCTCCTCCTTCTTCATTTATATCATCATTTCCTCCTCTTTCTTCTTCTTCTTGGCATCGTGTCTCTGTATTTTCTTGAATTTTGACGTTGTTTCACTTTAAAAAGTAATACTAGCATGTTCAACAAGTGCTGACAATTTGCTGGTAATATTTTTTTTGGAGGCTTCTTCTACTTCTTTTTGCCTCTATGTCTTGACTTTCTGTCTTCTAGATCTTCTAACTTCTGGGGCTGCAGTAACAGGGACATCTCCATCTACTGGGGCTTCTGTAGTTACCTTTCTTTTTTTGGGGGCCATTTATCTACATCACATAATATAAAATAAGAAGTCATCAATTAACATTCAAGACAAATAGAAAAAAACAAATTAAAGCAGATGATCAAATAAGTAAATAAAATAATTTTCTTAAAAAAATGATTCACTGAGTTGCTAAAGCAACATCAACAATTGTTAACACATTTTATTGGTGAACTAGTTTTAGCAGTTATTGTTCAATCAATTGTTAAACTAGTTTTAACAATTGTTGTACCAATTACTGCACTAGTTTTAACAATTGTTGTGGCAATTACTACACCACTTTCAACAGTTGTTAAGCCAGTTTCAACAATTGTTGTACCAATTACTGCACTAGTTTTAACAATTGTTGAACCAATTATTCCACTAGTTTAAGAATTATTAAGCCAATTACTCCACTAGTTTTATCAATTACTCCACTAGTTTCAATAATTATTTAACTAGTTTTAACAATTATTGTACTAATTACTGCACTAGTTTCAAAATAACTTCAACTATATATGTGCGATTCAATCACATATGTGCCTAAGTTCTATATCAACAATACATTTTTTACGCACAACAATCTAACCATTAAGAAGCGAGCAAAACAATAACAACAACAAATACATATATTTGTTGTTTACAAAAACAAAACATGTAAAAATTTATAAACCATACCAAGGCAACAAAATAACTAAATATGTAAAAATTCATAACAATATATCATATCAGGATAACAAAATTAACAAATTTTATAAAAATTCATAACAATACCATATCAGGGCAAGAAGTACTTTTGTTGAAGTGTTTGTTAGGACATGCAAAAATGAAATATATTATCCTCTTTTATTTCTTAACCTATATCACTATTTTTACTTCAACAAAACATAAAACATTAATATCCATGCTTTCTTCTTCTTCTTCTTTTTTTTAAACTTAAAATAAAATTTTTATTTCAAAAATGTTGTCCAAAAATCCTAACGAAACGGAAAAAGATTTTTTTTTTACTATTTACTAAAAAGACAAGAAGAAAAAGATGAAGAGAGTGAATCAACAAAATAAATAAATAAATAAATTTATTATAAATTACCTTGGCGTTACTATAAAATTGTTGTGGAATTGTTATATTGTTTTTCTAAAAAAATTTTGAAAACGAAAATATGTTGAAGAAATTGAAGCAAAAAATAATTTGACAATATAGAATTGAAATAATTTTATCCTTTCCAAATATTATCTAATTTCAAAATAACCTTTTTACCCCTCCTTTCATACTATATTATATTTTTTAAAAATTTAAAAATTATACTTCAATTCCAATTTAACTTTATACTTAATTAATAAAAGACCACCATTTTAATTGATAACCTTTCTGTCACCACTCTCTCGAATTTCTTTAAACTTCCACAAAAAACCCTTATTATAACGCCTAGTGCCCTTCTCCGCGGCGGACCTCCGTTGCAAACGGCGGCAGCCATTTAACCGACGCCGAAGAATCCAGTGAGTACGAAAATTTACAAGTTTCCAGAAATGCCGAGGAGGAGTAACGGAAGTTCCGACAACCACGACGGAGACGAGCCGGAGAATTTCGTCATTCCATCTTCCATTACCGAATCACAATACGCCGATGAAATCGAGGAAGAAAGTGACGGCGTACAGAATGTTCATAAGGAATCTGTAAGCGATACGGAAGAAGAAGAGGAGGAAGAAAAAGCCGAGGGAAGCAAAGTTGGTAATACTCATAGCCAGAACAGGAAGGAGGATTTAGAAGTGCATAAGAAGGTTTATAGAAGAAAGGGGAAGAAAGAAGACGAAAACGAGTTGAAGAAGGCGGAGAAAATAGTGGATAGTAGTGGGCAGAGCGAGAGTGAAAACATGAAGATTTATACGAGAAAGAAGAAGATCCAAACCGGGGAGGAAAAAGAAGAGGAGGTTGATCAAAAGGAGCAAGATGTCGGTGCAAAAATGGCTAAAAGCAAAACTGGTTATAGGGAGAAAAGTATGAAGGAGAAGAATGAAAAGGGAAAGAAGGAAGATAAAGTGAAAGAAGGTAAAACGGCAAAGAATAATGGAGATTCTTGTCGTGGAGGCAAAAGTGAAAAGAAGAACAAGAAGGATGAGAAGAGGGAAGTCGAAGGAGAAAAGAAAGTAGCGAAAAAGGGAAAGAGCAGTGGAGATTCTAGTCATGGAGGTGAAATTAAGAAGGAAGAGAACAAGAAGAAGAAAAGAACAGACGGAGCAAGAGAAGGACAATCAGCAAAAAAGACCAAGATCAATGGTGATTCGAGTCGGTTGAAAAAAGAAAAGAAAATCCTGAAGAAGGCACAAAATAAGAAGGAAGGAGATGAAGAGGCCGAAGAAAAGCTAGGGAAAAAATTAAGTAGTAATGGAGTTGCAAGTCCAACTACAAAGGAGAAGATGAAAAAGGAGAAGGAAGAGGGTAAAACAAGTAATGGGAAGGTCAACGAGGAGAAGAAATTGAAGGCAAAGAAGAAAAGGGAGGATGATGAAGAGCAGGAAGATGAGAAGAGTGAGAGTGCTCTTTTCCAATTTCCCCATAAAAGAATCCGTCGGATAATAAAAAATGAAAATGCTGATATTAGGATGTCGCATGAAGCAACCTTTGTAATTAACAAAGCTACGGTATGGCTCTATAGTCCTTGTTCAATTGTTTAACATTTAATGCTGTAAATATTATTTTCATTGTCTTGTGTAATTGATTTTATAAAAGAATTCTGATAAATGTATTCCTCATATTCATCCTTTCAAAACTCATACTTCGGCTTCAAGGACTTCTATCCAAGAATGTCTTGTGCAATTGATGTTATAAAAGAATTCTGATAAATGTATTCCTCATATTCATCCTTTCAAAACTCATACTTCGGCTTCAAGGACTTCTATCCAAGAATGTCTTGTGCAATTGATGTTATAAAAGAATTCTGATAAATGTATTCCTCATATTCATCCTTTCAAAACTCATACTTCGGCTTCAAGGACTTCTATCCAAGAATGTCTTGTGCAATTGATGTTATAAAAGAATTCTGATAAATGTATTCCTCATATTCATCCTTTCAAAACTCATACTTCAGCTTCGAGGACTTCTATTCAAGAAGTGACCAATTAACACAAGTACAGTCTAAAACCTCCATTGCTCACTGATTTTGGACATTGTTAAGACTTCTTTTAGGTTTATGTGGATTATGAGATTGCTGCTGGTACCCAATATCTCAAGTAAATAAATGTTTAAGTAAGATTTGACAAGATCATTCAGTGTAAATGTGGACATTTAGATATATGTTAAATCTTGTAGGAGAATGACATAACAGATGGAGATATAGCACATAAAATCAAAAGAACATGGATGAAATGAAAAGTAATTCACGTGTGCTGTGTGATGAGAAAATAAGAAATGTTGTAATACATTGAATCTTGGGTCATTAAAACCCAACATATACACAAGATGAATGGATTAGAAATGTGGAGGATTTTTTCAGATGGTTCGGTGTTTCTTGGCAATGCCAAGACCTTGAAGGAATTGATGTTTCGCTGGAAGAGTGGAGCTAGGATACGAAGGCACAAGCTTGGAATGTTACTCTTCTTGCTTTAATGTGGGTCATTTGGAAAGACAGAAATATGAGAACTTTTTTAAGGGCTGGAGATGAGCTTTGCTCACTTGATTAGTAGTTTCCAATCCCTTATTTTCTTTTGTTGCACCCATATAGTTCCTGTGTTTGTAGAGGGTGTTTCTGTAGGGAACCACTTTTTGTAGGTTTCTGCTCTGTTTGGTATACCCCTTGTAAATGGCCAAGTTGGCCTTGTTATTATCAATGAAACCTTTACTTGATCCAAACATTGTTATGTAGAACACAATATATTAGGTGTTAATATCCAACACAGGGTGTAAATAACACAAATGGAGGATAAAATGAGAGAAGTTCAGCTAGGTAGTTATTACCATATCTTACACTAACTGAAAAGAATCATGTCTGACATAAGCCTGTATATGCTCCAACTCATAGGTGTGATAATGTGATGACTGAAGGAGATAAAAGAGACGAAGTAGACCTACAATATCTCGGCATAAATATGACTTGGCTAAGAATAGACACAATGAAAGAAATTCATTTTGGTGATACCAATTAGTTGGGATTAAGGCATAGTTGTTTTACACTAATAATTATTACTGATAAGTGTGTGGTTTACTGTATTTCTAGTTCTAGACAACTCCTTATGAGCCCTTTATTCAGCATCGGAGTCAAGTGAATATCTCATTTTTTCTTTACAACATTTTATTTATTAGCAGAAAAGCATTTGGAATGCTTTTGTTGAGCAATGTGGTGTAGATTCTTTACTTTGAAATTGTAGTAGCATTCTGTTGTCCATTATATGCTCAGGAGAAGAATGCCCTTCAAAAAGTGTAAGATCCTTTTCTGATGATTTGTTTGCTTCAAAACGGTTTATTGTTCCTTCCACACTTCTCTCATATGTTCTGTAGCCTTGGCTGTTTCACTGTAAGCTTTTTTTATATGTTGTTCTCCTTTCCCCTTCCAGCATCTTGTTCTTCTTTTTTCATGGGTTTCAGTTTGAAATGGACTTTAGATTTAGATCAAGCCTAAGCCCATGATTTTTGGTGAAGTAAACTGTCTATTTGCATTTGTGTTCACAGTCTATTTGATTTAGGCAGTCTTCTGGGTTGTGTTATAAGGTGAACGAAGGCAAATAAGAAAAGAAAGAGGATAAAAGGGGAATTAAGATTTGACAAAGATCATTCAGTGTAAATGCGGACAATTAGATATATAAGTAAAATGTTACAGGAGAATGACATAGCAGATGGAGATATAACACATAAAATTAAAAAAAAAAAACTGGAAGAAATGAAAAGTAGTATAAGTGTGCTATGTGATGAGAAGATAAGAAATGTTGTAATACATTGAATCTTGGGTCTTGAAAAGCCAACAATATTCACTAGATGAATGGTGTAGAAATGCGGATATTAAGATGAATCTTAGGAAATGAAAGGTTGTCTGGCTGTGTTGGTGTTTCTTTGTAAGGAGGTGGGTGAGGACGTGGACGACCATATTTTGTTATATTGCAAATTAGCCACGAGGTTATGGGAGGATAATTTTAGGTTGTTTGCATTTCTTGGGTAATGCCAAGATCCATGAAGGAGTTGATGTTTAGCCTGGACAGTGTAACTAGGGGAAGAAGGCGCAGCAAGGCTTGGAATGTTACTCTTCTTACTTTAATGTGGGTCATTTGGAAAGAGAAAAATAGGAGAGCTTTTGAAGGAGTGGAGATGAGCCTTCCTCTCTTTAGGAGTGATTTTCGATCGCTTTTTTTCTTTTGTTGCACCCATTATAGATTCTGTGTTGTAGAGGATTGGGTGTCTTCTCGAGAGAACCACTCTTTGTAGGTTTCTCCTCTTTTTAGTATACCACTTGTAAATGGCCTTGTTATTATCAACTAAACCTTTACTTGATCAAAACATAGTTATGTAGGATAAAATAAAGAGGTATTAATATCCTACAGAGGGTGTGAATAACACAAATGGAGGAAAAACGAGAGAAGTTTACCTGGGTTATTTTTACCATATCTTACACTGACCGAAAAGAACCATATCTGACATAAGCCTGTATGTGCACCGACCCATAGGTGTGATAATGTGATGACTAAAGGAGACCTACAATATCTCGGCATACATATGACTTGTCTAAGAATAGACAAAATGAAAGCAATTCATATAGGTGGTACCAATTAGTTTGAATTAAGGCTTAGTTGTCTTACACTTATAATAATTACTGATAAGTGTGTGGTTTAGAGTATCTCTAGATCTAGAGAACTCATGATTTGCTCTTTATTCAGCGTTGGAATCAAGTGAATATCTCATTTTTTTTCTTTTACAACATTTTATTTTTAAGCAGAAAACTATTTGTAAATGCTTTTGTTGAGCAGTGAGGTGTAGATTCTTTACTTTGAAATTGTATTAGCATTGTGTTGTCCATTATATGCTCAGGAGAAGAATATCCTTCAAAAGTGTAAGACCCTTTTCCGATGATTTGCTTGCTTCAAGACGGTTTATTGTTCCTTCCACACTTCTCTCGTATGTTCTGTAGCCTTGGTTGTTGCACTGTAAGGTTTTTTCTTCGTTTATATGTTGTTCTCCTTTCCCCCTTCCAGCATCTTGTTCTTCTTTTGTCATGGGTTTCAGTTTGTAATGGGCTTTAGATTAAGTCAGGCCTAAGCCCATGGTTTTAAGTGAAGTAAGCTACCTATTCAGATTTTTGCTCTCGGTCTATTTGTTTTAGGTTATCTTATAAGGAGCACGAAGGTAAATAAGAAAAGGAAAAGGATAAAAGGTGTTTTGTATGGAGGAAATTTGATTTTCCCATGTTTGGTCGGCTAAAAGTTAGTGGACAACATTATCTCTAGGAAAACAACTTCCTTAAATGTGAGGAAAATGACTTCCCTAGTGGAAGTGCGGAAAACACGTCCTGCAAGTGGTATTCCACATTGCTTGTATCCTCCCCACCCACCAAACACACCTCATCTTCACCCCCACCCTTGGTGCTCCCCTCCTCACACCCCCACCTCACATAGTATTTGTCTAGATAATGTATAAATGCTCATAGGCTAATATTTTTTGCTTACATGCGTAAAATAGGAAAATAAGCAAGAAACCCACTTGTTTCCTTGAAAACATTTTCCTTCATACAAACACACCCCAAGAATTTGCTTTTGAGTTGATTAATTTCAATGCTTGGGCAACAATATACTAGTGTGATCCCTTGTGGGATCTAGTGAGGGTGAGATGTACGCATACCTTACCTTTACTTTTATGTGGAAGTTACTAATTTAAAAGCTTGTGGAAGTTACTAATTTTATAGTAGGAGCAGTAGTATTAGCTTTCTGCTGTATGTTAACTTGCTATACATATTTATAATGTCTTATAGATTTCTGGTTCTATATGCAGGAGAAATTTCTTGAAGTATTTTGCAGAGAGGCTTATGCTTGTTCTTTTTTGGATCGCAACAGTTATATTGGATACAAACATCTGTGTGAGTATCTCTCAATCCATCACTTTTAAAGCTAGTTAAACCTGACTTTCTGGTGTAATAGCTGTTAATAGTTGGACTTCTTGATGTTGCATTTTACATGAGTAGTGTGTGAGACCAAAAGCTGACATAGGTGTTATGGGTAGCATTCTTTTTTGTTTTTTTTCCGAATTCTGTTCACATCTTAGATCTATAAAATGATTCATCTTCATAAAGAGGCCGAAGGTCGAGCGTGTATGGATCATCTTGCACTTTTATGTCTGTATTTGTTACTGTTTGCATTTGTGTTTTCGTACTTCCATGCTTTGTATTGTTCGAATTCTTAATAAGTGCACATTGCATGTGTATGCCATTTCAGTGAGAACAAACTTTTTAATAATTACATAAATAATCTTCAACAAATATGTTTGAGTTATAAAATAATAAATGGAATTTTTTCCCGACAAGTTTTAAAAATGAAAAATGTTGCTCTGATTCAACTAAACAAAGAACAAAAATCATGCCCCACAATATTATCTATCTTTTGTGGGTGTTAAATATTAATGAAAAAGTGAAGGAAAAAAATTGTTTTTACATACTAGATGTGCATTGGCATGTCAACCAAGTTTAAGAGTATTTGGCTAAGAGATCTGGGGCAAATCTTAATAAGGTGAAGTTAGTGTTACAAGATAATGTTGGTAGTAGATAGAGAGAATAATGTATTGAAAGTTGCCAGTTTTTAAAAAAGAAGAATGTAATGAAATCAATGTCAGAAAAGGAACACTTACGTGCATGTGTTGGATTCGAACTCCAAGATCATACCATGAGCATAATCACAAACAATTTTTATATTAACTATGAATGTCCTTGGTAAAAAATGAAAAATAAATAAAAAGAGAACTTACCTAGTGAAAACAATACCAGATAGCTGCAACCAACAAAGTGTACAAGCATGACGGATCAATAAGGGGGAGAAAGTAAGCTTGAATGACATTTCATCAGAAGCTTGAATGACATTTCATTCGCTTGTTCTTTAAGTTGGGAGATCATCTTTATTGCATCATTTGATGCGCATCTATAATTAAAATTGTCAATTCCAATTATTTGCGTGTAGGGAATTGTCACGACTCAAACGACCCCCCCAGCCATGACTGATGCCCAACAACTTCATCATCCGTTGGGAGAACCAAAAAACATAAAAGAAAGCAAATATTACCCAAAAAAATATGATGAAGTTTCAAAAAACCCATATCATAGATGACAAACAAAGTCAATGGAAATAGTGAAAAGAGGAGATATGTCACCAAATCCAACTCGAGCCAAAATAAACAAAGTCTGGAGAATCCATAAGAATCAGTACTAGTATCTACTATTGGGTATGCAAATCCCCCTCATTGATGTTATTGTTTGTACTGTAATCTTCTTGAATAATGATAAAGCTTCTTCTTTACACCCCTTGATGTCAACTCCAAATCCCTTGGCCAATTTGTTGATGTTCTGGTGGAGCCAAATTGGGACATCGAACTCTGGATATCTCCTCCTTCTGGGCTGTGTTGGTTTAGGGGCACAACTTCCTCAAAAGTAGTCAAATTGGCATTAACTGCTTCAGTTATCTGAGAGCTATGTCCTTGCATGCATGTGTTCCTCTGTCTGTTGTAAAGCTGTGGAGAAGGTCATTAAATTAGCCTCAAGTTCCACAGAAAATGGATCAGATAAAAGAGATAATTCAAGAATTCTCTTCACGAAGCCCACTTGAAATGAATTGGGCCAAAAGATCTGGGCCCAATTGTTTTCCTTTTTATTCATTGAAGTTACTTTCAAACAAATAGCTAGGTGGACCTCTTTTGAAGAGACGAAACTAAACAATTGATATTTCACCTTATCGTAATTATTTTTCGGTTTCTTTTTCATATATTTGTCATTCATGGCTATAAATTATTAGCCTTGGACTAAACATATATTTGTATTTTTTTTCTCCCCCTGCACCTTTTTTCATTAAAGCCCATGCATTATTTGCGGTTAAAGCCCCAATAGACCTTAGAGATTTTTTGCCCCCTTTTTTTTTTTTTTCGTGAAGTAAGTAGATTTCATTAAAAGGCATCAAGAAGATGCAAGGCAACAAAATTTACAGCAAAAGAAGGGGTTTGCTCTTGTACAAGAATTTACTAAATAACTGAAGAGCAAACATAGTCCAAAAAAAGATCAGCGGTGGTTATAGGGGCCTGATTGAACCTTCTATATAAGAAGATCAAGCAGTTGGATTTGAGATTGTGATTTGGAATTGCAATCCCATCAAAACATCTACGATTTCTTTCATTCCAAATGCTCCAAAAGATAGCAGCAGGGACCATACACCATGTTTTTTTGATTGATTTCCCCACTCTCCAAGTATAGATCAATATAGCTGACCCAAACTAGTTTAGAGGCATTGCATTATCGATGTTATAGCTTTGGATTCTCAACTATGACATAATAATGAAGAATATTTTGCTCTTGATAAAGATAATAATGACAAATATTCTACACTATTTTCTAATTGTTCTTTGGTTTCATCAATAGTTATTTTGTCTCAACACATGGATTTTGGATGTAAAATTATATAGTTGGCCCCAACTAGTTTTGGATCGAGACATAATTGTTCCTATGTTTATTCAGGTGCATGGTTTCAATGGGCTAACCAACTTCAAATCAAAAAAGAAAACAAAAGAGAAAACAAAAATAAAATAAGAGAAAAAGAATCCACTTATTTTGGAGTTGCCCATGTTGAGTTCAAATGGCATTTTTCAAATTGCTACCTGCAATGTGCAACAAATTTTTAACAAAACTTTTAGAGGAAGAAAATTTAAAATGGACAAAAAGGTTACTATAAAAAAAATAAAATGGGCAAAAAGGTTGGATTAGTGGATTTAATGAGCCTGACTTTGCAATTTTGCTGTCCTACACTGTTCCGAATATGCCTCTATCTGACACAAGGTAGGTATATAAGGTATGCATATACCCCACACTCCATTTGTGGAATCTCATTGGGTATGTTTTTGTTGTATACTGTTCCTCTATTACCTTTTGATTTGTTTTGCAATTCAATTCAAAATAGGTCAAATGAGGCCTAGGTTGTGATTGAACACTCTGTTTGGTAATAGATTGGTTATTGTCATTTTAAGTTTTATGCACGGTCAATATCAATGTAAATAGTTTTTTATGGTATCAGGTCAAAGGCTGTAAGCCTCCAAATGTGTGTGTTTTTTTAAATGACAAGGGAAACCCGCAATCGGTACCCTTTGGGTGTGCACAGGGTAAGCCCCCGCTCATATGCAATGTCATTTAAAATCTTGAAAATAAGATATGTTGCCTGCTGCAGCAGGTAAAAAGTTCATCTGAAGGTGAAAACATTAGAACACTGATGGTGTATATTACCTTAACCCTGTTCATTATGGTGTACCAATTCAGCTGGGATTTGGGCTATCAATTTTCTGGAATTCTGATTGTTGTGTCAATTTAAGGCAAGTTTACAAGGTGCAGCTCAGATATAATCTATGAGGCATGCTATAGCATCTTATTTAATAAACTTTGATTTAGCTGTAGTTACAAGTATAATCGATTTGTTTCTGAGAAGTCACTTGCATTCTTGGTAACATGCCATGTTTTTGGTTGTTTCAGCTTCAGTTGTTTCCAAACGACCCAGATTTGACTTTCTTTCAGGTATCCATTACTGTTTTCCCAATAACCAATGATGTGGCTGTGATGAAGTATGTTCTTTTCGTTTCCGCTGATTCGTTCCTTGCGTATGATGCTATTTGTGCAGATTTTGTTCCCCAGAAAGTAAGAGCTGAAGATGCTTTGGCTGAAATTCCCTAGGCCGAGGAGACGTGATCATGCTTATCTGGAGTTGATGCCTGCACTTTTTGGCCTTAAACAAGCACTCAACGTAATACAATTAATTTATTGTTGTTCATAGACAACCACTTTCTGCGCTAGTTAGCTGTTAAGGGCAGTGACACAGTTTCTGATTTGCTTCATTTGATTACTGTGTTCGTATCAAGTACATGATATAACTAGAGAAGGCTAGGGGAAGGAGTAAAAGACTTGGGTTTTGGGGTGGTGAATGGGGCACTTTTTGTTCTAATCAAATTGGTTTCCTATCTGTGCAGCTTATGCCTGTAAATAAAAAGTGTATTATCTCTAAACTTTTTGAACTTTTAGCTAGACTGTAATGATAGATGTTTAAGAGTTGCGATCAAGTATTGTGTATCGTAGGCCATTTGTCATGCTCTATTTAATCATACGTAGATGTACTCAGATCATAATGTGGGTAAAACCTAATTGTGATGCTGTGCCTCTGTTGATAATCGTATCTAAAGCTTAATCTGGTGGACTTGAGAAGCGACTTATTTTCTGTTCAAGACAATCATAGGTACCATTATCATGTGAAGAAGAGAGAGAATTACGGGAGATGTACACTCCTCTGACCTATCCAAGTTTTGTTTGAAGATGTCAGAAAACTTATTTTGTCTGATGTTGCTATCGGTGCAACAGTTGGTACTCTGTAGGTTAGCCTCGCCCATTATCCTTGTGCCAAGCTGTAGGAGATACCATATGACTGACTCGACTTTGGGATGGGTTCAAAATACTACCTCATACAAATCCAACGATCTCATGACTTTGTAATACATTCAACGGAACTGAACCTGTCTATGCTTTGTAATTTTGTTGTTTGTTTTGTGAGATGAGAAATCCTTTTTTAGGCAAAGGTGATATTTTTTGCATTTAATTCTCCCAGCATGAGAAAGCTAATCATCGGTGTAGTAAATTTTGAAAATGACGAAGTATCTCACCTTTCTTGCACCAACCGAAGGTAACTTATCCAAGAGTTTTTATTTCAATTCTGTTTGAGTGTGAAACCTAAATGGCCCAAAACTATGAAGTTGATCAAAATAATGGATTAAAACAAAGTTTACTTATAGTGCACTAAATTAAATAAGATCCCGCCCATCTTCCCTACCAGTCCCTCACTTTCATTTTCTTTTTTCCCAAATAAAATGCAAAAGTAACTCCCACCACCATGAAATTGTCATTTATTTCTAAATTAGTAAGGTGGTGGAGCAAACTTTGTGTTAGGAGTATAGATTTGATATTAATATAAATCATCTCATGGAAATATTATACAAAAAGTTTGATATAAAAGGCAAAAAACAAATATTAACACTGTAGTTATGTATAAAGTTTCTGAAGTTAGATTTTGATGTTGAGTGTGCATATAGAAAAGTGATAAAACAAATATTAACACTCATGGACAAATTTTCTACACTACTGTCGAATGACATACTTGTCAACTGTACTCAGCTAAGATATGTTCTGAGTGAGGAGAAAAGGATACAAGAGTTCATTGTTATGAACACGTCATGAGTACATTCATTTAACTTTAAAAAAATTTCATCCTTCTTTTTAATTTACACTATTGAACAACAAAACATATTAATAAATCAATCTTGTTTTGCAGCAAAGAAACTCTTACCTTTACTATATGAGAAGAGGGAATTATAGAAGAGGAAGGTAGCAAATTGTTACACCAATTCCGCCAATATCCTGTAATCCTTGCACGACGTGATGGAGCATCAAAGTATAACGATAAACTGTCAAAGAATTCTGTTACCTAAAAGCTATTTAAAATTTATCTTTTTTGACTTTTCTTTTACAGTAATAGCATTTTATTCCTTTTTGGATAACTTAGTGCTGCATTATCTGCCTAATATATGTGCATCTTTAACAACAAAATTCAAATTGATCCACCTTACCTACAATGTCGGCAACTCCAAAAATGGTAATACATCATCTCGCTGTACATTCATATTATTTTTGCCTATCTCTCAATATTCTCAACAACTTTCATTTCAACTATGCACAGGGCTGCCGAAAATCAGGAAATGCTTACTTCCTTTACCCGCAGAAGTACATCTAGATCCGGATTTCTCATCTCCATTCCAATGGACGAAGAAGTGGTACTTATTGAAACATTTACTCACAACAAAATGTTAGTTTAGTTAGTATCAACAAATGTGCTGTAATAATGCTCGCTCTAATTTTCCTCTGAACGCAGGGTCAAATGTTCTCAATATAACCTGACCTTATCAACCTCTATGTGTTGGTGTGTTCAAACTGCGGACAAGACATACGCTACCCAACCATAAGAGAGATTCATTGCATGAACTGTGACCAAAAAAATATGTTGATGTCCAGGTACTTTATAATCTATATCTGTCCATACATTCGCACCAACTCTCTCAACTTCTTATTCAAAATAAGTAATCATTTCCGTTTTAAACATTTACTACTGTAGATGCAGATTTGAGATGCATCTTGAAGATAATTCAGGCTCAACAATTGGAATGATTGTGAATAAAGAAGCAGAAAAGTTGTCTATTACAAAAGATCTGATCCGGTACCATTTCTAATCGAACAATATATGTATACTCGTCACTTAATCAAAATATTGTATTTTTTGCTAGGATAAATATCCGTGCTTGAAAGATGTTCAAACAAACTTTAACACTCGCTCTTTTCTATTCGAGCAAATAAGGCATTTGCTTGTACTTCACGCAATACATCAGCAAAATTATACATTCAACCGTACGTAGAAAAGTAAAGCTTTGCACATTTTCTTCCATCATCAAGCAGTGTCATTATTCAAGAAGGAAGTAAAAGGAAACACAGTGGAGCCGCTACAGCTTGCTGAACAAACTGCCTCACTCAAAATGAAACAGAAGTTGGAGCCAGACACTCCACGAAAAGGACTGAAGGTCATTCATTATCTTTCGCATTTCTACCTTTTAATTTTGTGTTCAATAATTATTTAGTCATTTATATTTCCATACAATTCTGATGAACAAAAAATGGAACGTTCCCAGCTCTTTCTCTTGTTTGCTAATTTCTCCTGCCTGGGTTTACTAGTGAACCAATTTTTTATGTTTCTGAAAAACTGATGAGGTGGCATCTCATGTTTAATGTTTAAGAAATACACAACAAAGACACGTAATACTATGAGTTATCGTCGAAGTCATAGTTGCGTTACTATAACATCAACTTGGTCAGACTTGTAGGTTTCCAGGAGGAAAAATGAATCTTTATCACTGTGAAGCGAAGAAGAAAGAAAAACTGGCTAAGAAAATATCAAAAGGTAAAGAGAGCCCTTTTGGTTGAAAGGGTAGCTCGAGCTAAAGAAATGTGAATGCTGTTGAGATTGATCCACTTGCTACAACAGCCCCTATGTTACACACATGAGCAATATAGTCAGATTCTGAGGCTACTGAACAAGGAGAATTCTGAAATTCCAGTTGCCAATCAATCAGGTATGGATACATGTCTTTACGCGAACACTAAGATAAAACAGTGGATAGTTGACTCTGGAACAACAAAGCATATTACAGCTTCACTAGATGAATTAATTGATATAGTAGCTTTAGAGCAGGGTAATCAGAATCATGTAATGGAAGCATTACTTCAATATCCCATACCGGTAGTTATAAGTGGAACGGTGGTGATGTGCTAACTGATGTCCTAGTGGTTGCTGATTTCAGATATGATTTACTTTCTGTCTCACAGCTAACTAGGCAATTACACTACTCAGTAAGATTTTTCCCTGAGTTTTGTGTATTTCAGGACCTGTTAACTGAGAAGGTCAAGGGGATTGGTAAAGAGACAGGAGGTCTCTATTTTTTGTTGAATAAAGATGCTGAAGATGGAGGCAGCATGAATAAAGCTGTTGAAGCTACTGCAAGAAGCAATAAAGAAGCTGCAAGGCTCATGCATGTTAAAACCACCAAGGCTGAGGACGATGTTGTGGCATAGAAGCCTTGCTCATCCTTCATTTACTTCCTTGATGAAAATAGTTACAACTATAAATGGACATGCTGATGATTGCCTCATATGTCCTTAAGCTAAACAGACAAGGCTACCATTTCCTTGACATCCAATTTTTGACCCTCCACATTATAAATTAATTATCGAGCTTTTTTAATTTTTAATAATTTGAAATAATTATTTGTAAGAACAATTGCAAGTCAAAAAAAATATTTTAAGTTATTTTGGCATTATATATATATATATTCTTTCACATACTTTGTACGTATGTAATTGAGTACTTTTTCATAATTATTCAAAAATTTTAAAAATATTATATTCTTGTTTATTATCGAATTATTTTTTGAAATTAAGTAGTTCATAATTGAGTTAATTATTTCGCTTAGTTAATTTTAAAGAAGCTTGTTAATTGATCTAATTTAATTCATCGTGTATTTTAAAATTCAAATCCGCACCCCGACCCCACATGTCCCCTTCCTTTTATCCTTTTTACTTACTTTTTCTTTTTCTTTTACGAGGGCCCATGTGTCTCCCCTTCCCTTTTTCTTCCTCACCCCTACCCACACAAGACTCTCTTCTTCTTCATCTTAAAAACAACAAAACCTACAGACCCAAAAAAAAGCCCCAACGTTCAACAATTCCTCCAACAACCCCAACGTTCGAATTTTGAATTTCGAATTCAAATCCAAAACCCCAATTTTTTGCACTAATTTTCGGTCTATAAATACTACTCTTCATCACTTGTCTAGGGAGAGGCAGACCAAAAAATCGAAAAATACATTCAACTTCCATTTATTTAAATAAGTTTTGCTCACTCAATTTCGAAGGATTTGAAACCAAGAACTCTAGGTTTCGAAATCATTAAAGCATAAGATGAAGTTCCATTTTTGTGGTGTGGAGTTCGTTTAAGGCTCAAGGTCCTAGGTCGCTGCTTCGAAAAAGGTAGATTTCTTTTCCAATTTTTACTTGTTCTAGTCGTTTTGCTTGTGACGTGAATGGACAGATTCTAGCTTGTTGTTATCTGTTTAGCTGTTCTTATTAGATCGCTATGAGGTTGCTATTGTTAGGTGTTTGTCTGTCCTAATATCTGTGTGGATAGTTTCTTTTTATGTTTAGTTTGTCTTTTGGATAATTTTTCTTTGTTGAAATTGTTGCACTGGTTAGCTCTTACACTGAAATATGACCAACATGATGTTTCTTTTGAATATTCGCATGATCTTGATTTAGACGTTTGGATTAATGGTTCTAGTTTGTTGTTTTGCTGTAAATTTCTCAAGGTTTTAGCATCTCTCTAATTGAACTCTTGTCCTGCTTAATTAAAGAAGTTTTATCTATACGTCATAAGTCAAGTTTGAATTGTTTGAATGTATACTACTATGCATATTGCACTAAGAACCATTGAAAACAAAGAAAACATAATTTGTTCCTGTTTTCGTCTCTTTGTGATTAGAATTTGATGTGGTTAAGTTGACGTCATTGTGTAGCTCAAAATTAGAACGACTGTGCCTCATTTTTGCTATAACATATACTGGGATGCTTCTGCTTCGATATCTAGTTTCTTTCCAGCACTTTAAAAAGATAAAAATGGTTTAATCTGCAGAATAGCAACTGCTTTGTTCATGGGTTTTGTTTACGGTAAGATGCTATTTGGTTTAATAAGTAAACATTTGTTTATGGATCTATTTGGGTTCTCGCCCTCACTGTTACTTATCCAATGATTTGTCTCCTCCTTACGTGATTAATTCCCTTATTCTGCATATAAATTTATTTTAACCTTCAAATACGGCTTTATCTATATTAATGCTTTGTGCGTGTGTTACTGAAACGAGGAAATCATATGGATTCAACTTTGCTCACAAGGATAGCCATTACACAAATAGTTGAACTTCATGATCATGGACATTTTTTTTTTCTCTTTCAAATTTTTAATGAAGCTTTGGAATTATCGGGGACCATAATCTGACCCAAGCAATTTGTTTTAATTAGTACTCTATTTAGTTATATGTTTCTTCCTAAAATTTGAATTTAGACAAGAGGTACCCAGTGATATTCAATTGATAATATTGTTAACGCGATTCTTGGTCAATCATTATGAGTCGTATATAAATATTGTTGAGTTGTGAGTAAACTATATGAATAAACTGATGTGTTAGATTACTTTCATTTTAATTGGATGTTAATCCTTGTTACTTTCTTCTTTGCATGAATGTACCAATCCGAGTTCAATTTGGACTCTTCCGTTGCATATTCGTGAATTTCAAGTTCCCCATCCTATTCGAAGCCAAGGAAAGGCTGATACATGGTCAATGGAAGCTGATGTACAAGTTTCGAAGCTCAAAAGTCATTGTATACACTGATATACTGCATGTATACAGTGCGGTGATACAGGGATAAAGCCCAAAAATTTGCAGCCCATCTTGATGAAAATGGGCTAAAGGCCCAAAACTCTTTTAACTTTCTTCTTTTACGTTATTTACTTGTATTTATTTGACTACTAACATTTATTTGCTTAATTTAAATTAATTAAATTCCTCAAACGACGAACTATTTTATGATAATTCTTTTGTTGATGATTGCGTGTTTTATTTTATTTAATCATTTTCAAAAATTCTAATTTATTTAAAAAATGATCCAAATTATTGATCATCTTTCGAATTCGGCTAAGTTGTCAAATTGAATAAATTTTTGTTAAGTTCTTAAGGTCTTTTAGAGTTTCTTTTTAAATCTTTAAAATCAAATTGTCAAAGTTAGTCAAATTTTCTAATCGCCAGATAACTGTGTGTTAGAGGCCATTTCAAGTGCGCAAAACTATCTCGAAGTGGAAATATGAATCTGAACATTTTCTTTAGATTTTTAAAAGATTTTTTCTGTTTAAATCTTTTAAAAATGTTTTAAGGGTTTCTTTGTATTTCCTTAAAAATCAAGTGACGACTCTGTTTTAATTTTGAATTTTGATTTTTACTTAAATCAATTGAGTAATAAATCGAATTTTCAAAATTTAAGTCATTTTTTGCAATAACACTTTGTTGTTGACTAGAAATAGTTCTATATTTGATTTGATACATGTTGATATGTGGGGTCCACTTTGGTTGATGATTATTCCAGAATTATGGTTGTATTTGCTTAGATTGAAATCTGATGCTCTAACAGTCTTGTAGTCTTTCTTCAAAATGGTTGAAACTCAATTTGATCATTTTGTGAAAATTATTAGATCAGATATGGAGGTGAATTTTTTAACATTGAATGCAAATAATTATTTGATTCTTTAGGCATTATCCATCAAAGTAGTTGTCCACATACTCTGCAACTAAATGGAGTGGTGGAGAGAAAACATAGACATGTGTTGGAAGAGGCAAGAGTCCTAAGGTTTCAAGGTGGTATTCCTATTAAATTTTGGGGTGAATGTGTTTTGTCTGCTGTATATTAAGTTGTTCGGACTTGGGTGCGGTGTCCTATATAGGTATGGATCTAGAGATCAGATCCTTCATGGTCTAATTTTTAAGATTCGTAGATATGGATCCATGTATGGATACGGGTGTGGGAATTCGCCTAAAAATAATCAAAATATCTAAAAATAAAGTGATAAAATCTAATTATGAGATATTATGAGGAAAACTCGAAGAGAATCCTGGAAGGAGATTAAAGGAAAAGACATGACATAAAAATTTCTATATAAAATGTATTCCATTTTCTTCAATTTCACCTTTTGTATTGATTATAGAAATTATTAAAACTGTCCAAACTTTTCCTATCGATTTTGGTCAAAGTACCCGAAACAGCTGACCAAATCGAACACGAATCCCACACCCATGTTGTGTCGACACAGGTGGAGCACAAAAAGTGAAGAGTCCGAGCAACTTAGGCTATATACCTGTCAACAGATTACCAACTCCTACATTACAAGGTAGATCACCCTATGGAGTATTCTACAAAAGGAAGCCCAAACTGAATCATCTTAGGAACATTGGGTGTTTGTGTTTTGCAACCACACTCACTGCCAAAGATAATTTCTCACCAAGAGCTAGTACTTGTGTTTTAATGGGTTATTCCCTCACTCAGAAGGGCTACCTTCTTTATGAAATTGCTCATAAGAAATTCATTGTTAGTAGAGATGTGGATTTCAAAGAAACAACATTTCCTTCTAAGGAATCACATGATGATACAGTTCCCTTGTTCCCAAACACCATCCAGTCATCAGATTTAGAGTTTAATGCAGGCACCAGTAGAGAGTAATGCTACTCATGCATCTGTTGAATCCAATGTACCAGTTGCTATGGATGATAATGGTACTAGTGAGGGACTACCAGATGGTGTTGTTGATAATGGTGAATCCACAGATACACCTACTACAATTGAAATAGCTCCTGCTACAAGAAGGTCTAATAGGACAATGACTAAACCAGCTTGGCATCATGATTATTTGATACTACAAAGAAAGGTCAGCAACCTCACTCTTTATTGAACTTTGTCTCATACCAGAATATATCTCCTACCTACAGAGCTTCTTTGAGCAAATTTTCAGTTGTTACTGAGCCTAAGACCTATGAAGAGGCACTGAAGGATGCCAGACTGATAGAGGCAATGCAACAAGATTTGCAAGCTCTTAAGGACAATGGAACTTGGAATCTCGCTCCTTGGCCACAAGACAAACCAGTGATAGGATGTAAATGGGTCTTCAAGATCAAATATAAGGTGGACGGTGAAGTAGAAAGGTATAAAGCCAAATAGATTGGTAGCCAAAGGGTATAATCAGACTGCTGGAATAGATTATTAGACACTTTTTCTCCTGTAGTGAAGATGGTGACAGTAAGAGCTGTCATTGCTTTAGCTGCTGCAGAAAATTGGTGCATATACCAAATGGATGTCTATAATACATTTTTGCAGGGAGATCTCACAAAGGAAGTGTTCATGGAACCACCTGAAGGGCTACAAGTACCAGAGACTCAACCCATGGTGTGTAAGCTTATAAAATCCCTGTATGGACTAAAATAAGCTTCAAGACAGTGGAATTTCAAAGTCACAGAAGCCCTACTGGAGTCAGGATATTATCAGAGTCACTTGGTCTATTCTTTATTCACAAAAAGGCAAAGTGATGGTATGGTCATCATTTTGGTCTATGTTGATGATCTTATCATCACTAGGAACAATGCAACACTAATTCAGGACACTAAGGATGTTTTGCATAAATGGTTCAAGATAAAAGACCTTTGTGAATCAAAATTCTTCTTAGGCATAGAGTTTAGCTGGTCTAAAAAGGGCATCATTATGAATCAAAGAAAATATGCCTTAGAATTGTTAGTTGAAGCTGGCATTACTATAGGAAAGCCATATATTACTCCATTGGTGTGTAATATGAAGCTTACTATAGCCTCTAAGAAAGGTGTTGAGTGGGTCCCTCCAAATAGAGGTCCCACATGGAAATTCTTTTGTCAAATTTGGCTGCATAACCTATATGGCAACAATTTCATTCAAACTTGGCAGCAAATTTGTTTTCAACAAAAGTGGCAAATGGTTGGCCACCAACCCTTTGTTTTTGTCAAAAAGGGGAGGCTGCCACCTACGAAATTACTCCTATATAAAAGAGTAATTTGTTCCTCATTCAAAATATTAGATAGAGAGAAAAATATAGAGAGAGCCACAAAGAGAAAGTGAGTATGTTTCTTCTGTGAGGTATACCATAGACTATAAAATAAAATAGTTTGTGAAGAAAAATTAGAGTGTGTGCTTAGGAAATATTTTTTCCTAAAAGAATTAGTGAGTTTCCTATTTTTGATATTTTTTTTAAGAGCCTACTATTTGTAATAGTAGAAGAAATTGTACACTTGTGCCTACTGTTTGTTATAGTAGCAGAAATATAGTAAAAGCCCAAAAGTTTTGGGTGAACCACGTTAAATTTTCTTGTGTATATTTTTTTTATTTATTCCTCCTAAAATTTAATTCCTCACTCTGCTATGTGGGCCCCAACAAGTGGTATCAGAGACTGGTCTAGGTTCATGGCAATGGAGGTAAAGACAAGCAAAATGATCAACCTAAACGGTTCAAACTACAGTCTTTGGAGAAGCAAAATGAAGGATCTTCTCATGATTACGAAAATGCACTTGCTGGTATTCTCTACCGTCAAACCGAAAGGGATGTTCGAAGATGAGTGGGTGTTTGAGCATGAACAAGTTTGTGGATATATTCGACACTTTGTCGATAACAACGTTTACAATCACATTTGTAACAAAACTCATACTAGAACACTGTGAACAAGCTGGAGCAGTTATATGCTTCAAACATCGGCAACAACAAATTATTTTACTTAACCTAATTGATGGAAGTAAAATATAAAGAAAACACTTCTGTAGTTGATCACCTAAATAACATAGAAGGAATGGTGGATCAGCTATCGACAATGGGTATTAAGTTTGATGATGAGATAATTGCTCTTATGATTCTAGCTTCTTTACGAAAGTCATGGGAAACTTTGGAAGTTTTTTTGACAAATACTACACCAAATGGTGTAGTAAGCATGGAAGCTATTGAGAGCAGTATATTAAATGAAGAAATGAGACGTAGATCTCAAGGTTCAACCTCTTTCTCAGAATCAGAAGTTCTAGTTACTGAAAAGAGGGGGAGAAGCCAAGTGAAGGGTTCAAGCTCCAGAGACAAGAGTCGAGGAAAGTCAAACAAATATGCAAATGTCGAGGGCCATTATTTAAGAAGAAAGGTCACATCAAGCAATTTTATCAAAAGTTCAAGAGTGATCGGCAATATAATAGAGACAGAAAGGGAAAGGCAAATAATGATGATGAACAAGGAAATCTAATCGACGAGTTCAACATCAGTTGTGACAGTGAGATTGTTATTCAATTAACCTAAGATACGAGTTGGGTAATTGATAGTGGTGCAACCATTCACGGCACACCACACAAAAATCTCTTCTCATCTTACACACATGGAGACTATGGTATTGTAAAGATAGGAAATGGAAACTTGTCAAAAGTTATTAACAAGGGAGATGTCTGTTTGGAAATGGAGAACGACATGAAACTTCTTCTAAAAGATGTTAGGTACATCCCCAATATGCACCTAAATTTAATGTCTATAGGCAAGCTTGATGATGAAGGTTTCCAAAACAGGTTTGGAAATGGAAAATGGAAGCTCACCAAAGGCTCCCTTATCATTATGAGAGGACACAAACTCTCAAAACTATATGTGATGCAAACAAAGGTCTCTGATGTATCTATAAATGTGACAAAAAATGAAAATATCGCACGTTTATAGCATAAGAGCCTTTGCCACGGTGGTGAAAAAGGGATGTCTAAATTGGTGAAAGATAAAGTTCTACCTGATTTAAATTAGGTATCCTTGAAGAAATGCAAAGATTGTCTAGCTGGAAAACAGAACAGTGTCTCGTTCCATAGCTCTCCACCTTCCTAAATGGAGAATGTTTTGGATCTGATTCACTTTGACGTGTGTGGTCCACCACCAAAGTTACTTGGTAGAGCCAGACATTTGTGACCTTTATCGATGACCATTCGAGGAAGACTTAGGCTTATACCATTAAGTCCAAGGATCAAGTACTAGAAGTCTTCAAACAATTTCATGCCTCAGTTGAGAGAAAAATTGGGAAGAACGTCAAGTGTATCCGTACAAATAATGGCGGAGAGTATATTGGATCATTTCATACTTATTACAAAAAGCATGGTAATAGACATCAAAGGACGCCCCCAAAGACACCACAATTAAATGATTTAGCTAAAAGGATGAATCGAACTTTGATAGAAAGAATAAAATGTTTACTCTTTCATTCAAAGCTAGATAAATTCTTTTGGGGTGAAGCGTCACTTACAACAGTGTATGTGCTAAATCGCTCACCGTATGCTCCTCTTCAATATGAAGTTCCAGAGAAAATTTGGTCAGACAAGAATGTTTCTTACAAACATTTGCGAGTATTTGGGGGCAAAGCTTTCATTCATGTTCCAAAGGACGAAAGACATAAGTTTGATATCAAAACATTACAGTGCATGTTTATTAGCTATGGTCAAGATAAATTTGGCTATAGGTTCTATGATCCATTACACAAAAAGTTGATTAGGAGTTGAGATGCTGTCTTTATTGAAGACCAATCCATCAAGGATATAAATAAAGCAAACAAGGAAGGCTTTACTCCTACAGATGATTCAACAAGCTTAAGGTTGAATCCTCCGACAGAAGGACCGACTCAAGCTGAAGATGAGGTTCATGATGACTATCCGCAAGATACAGATGATGAAGGTATTCCCCAGGAAGATGAGTCTAAAGAAGAGGATGTTGATGGTGGTCACACTCAACCACCAGTGGCAGGAGAGTCTCCAATACCCTTAAGAAGATCTAGTTGAAGTGTGTAGCCTTCTACTAGGTGCCCAGCTGTTCAGTGGGTTACACTGACTGACGGGGGAGAACCGAAAAGCTTCAGTGAGGAGATGGATAATAAAAACAAGGAAAAATGAATGGAAGCCATGCAAGATGAAATGAAATTCTTGCATGAGAATAAATGGGTGTTCAGAATCTAACATGAAGAACATGGAGCCCATCCACACTTTAAAGCGAGATTGGTTGTCAAAGGTTTCAGTCAAAAGAAGGGCATTGACTTTGATGAGATATTTTCACCTGTTGTGAAAATGATATTAATTCATACTATGCTAGGGCTAGCGACAAGTTTCAATTTGAAAATTGAGCAAATGGATGTTAAAGACTTCCTTCCTATATGGAGATCTAGAAGAAGAAATTTACATGGAATAACCAGAGGGTTTCATAGTAAAGGGAAAAGAGGATTATGTCTATAGACCAAAGAAAAGCTTATATGGCTTGAAACAAGCACCAATATAATGGTATAAGAAGTTTAAGTCTGTTATACGAGAGCAAGGCTTCAAGAAAACTACTGCAGATCAATGTGTGTTTATTAATAAATCCTCTAAAGATGATTTTGCTATCCTTTTACTCTATGTAGATGATATGCTGATGATTGGGAAAAATATTTCAAGAATCAATAGTCTAAAGGTATAATTGAGTAAGTCTTTTGTGATGAAAGACTTGGGATTAGCAAAACAAATTCTTGGCATGAGAATTACAAGAGATAGAAGCGCCAAGAAGTTATGGGTATCTTAAGAGAAGTACATTGAAAAAGTACTTCAAAGGTTCAATATGGACAAGGCTAAAACGGTTAGTTGTCCTTTTTCTAATCACTTTAGATTGAGTTTCCAGTATGTGCCCTTCTACTGACAAGGAGAAGGAAGAAATAGTTAGAATACCATATGCCTCAGCAGTTAGGTATTTGATGTATGCCATGGTGTGTACATGACCAAATATTGCTCACTCGGTTGGAGTAGTGATTCATTTCCTTTCAAATCCTGGAAAGGAACATCGGGTAGCTGTTAAATGGATTCTCAGGTATCTTCGAGGTACATCCAAAATATGCTTATGTTTTGGAGAGGCAGAACCTGTGTTAGTTGGATACACAGATGCAGATTTAGCTGACGATGTTGAATTAAGAAAGTCTACATCAGATACCTGATTACATTTTTAGGGGAGCTATGTCTTGGCAGTCGAAATTGCAAAAGTATATTGCATTATCCTCTATAGAAGCAAAATTTATAGTAGCAACAGAAGCTTGCAAAGAGTTATTATGGATGAAGGAATTTCTTAAGGAACTTGGTGTCAAACAGAATAAGTTTGAGATGTTCTGTGACAATCAAAGTGCCATCCATCTTTGCAAGAATTTCATACTTATTACAAAAAGCATGGTAATAGACATCAAAGGACGCCCCCAAAGACACCACAATTAAATGATTTAGCTAAAAGGATGAATCGAACGTCAAGTCCAAACATATCGACATAAGATATCATTGCATAACAGATGCATTGGAGAAGAGGCTGCTACAACTTCAAAAGATCCATACTGATGAAAATGGATCAGATATGATGATAAAGATTCTACCGAGAGAGATATTCGAGTACTGTCGATCAATCGCAGAAATGACGGAGTCCTCCATTTGTTGGGAGAGAGAGAATTTTTGAGTGGATCCCTCCAAATAGAGGCCCCACAGAAAATTCTTTTGTCAAATTTGGCTGCACAACTCATATGGCAACAATTTCATTCAAGCTTGGCAGTAGATTTGTTTTCAACAAAAGTGGCAAATGGTTGGCCGCCAACCCTTTATTCTTGTCAAAAAAGGGAGGTTGCCACCTACGAAATTACTCCTATATAAAGGAGTAATTTGTTTCTCATTCAGAACATCAGATAGAGAGAAAAATACAGAGAGAGCCAATAGATTATAAAATAAAATAGTCTGTGAAGAAAAATTAGAGTAGAAAAATTAGCATGTGTGCTTAGAAAATATTTTTTCCTAAAAGAAATAGTGAGTTCTCTATTTTTGGTATTTTTCTCTAAGAGCCTACTATTTGTAATAGTAGAAAAAATTGTACACTTGTGCCTATTATTTGTTATAGTAGCAGAAATATAGTAGAAGTGTTGATTTGTGGACGTAGCCCAAAAGTTTTAGGTGAGCCTGTGCCTACTATTTGTTATAGTAGAAGAAATATAGCAGAAGTGTTGATTTGTGGACGCAACCCAAAAGTTTTGGGTGAACAACGTTAAATTTTCTGGTGTATATTTTACTTTATTTATTCCTCCTAAAATTTTATTGCTCACTCCGCTGCGTGGCCCTCAATAGAAGACTGTGGTGAGGAGGAGTTGTTTCATAATGTTTCTTAATATCAAAGGATGACTGGCAAGCTGCTATACCTGACCATCACTAGGCCTGACATTTCCTATACATTGCAGACTCTAATTCAATTCTTACAAAAGCCAAAGGTTCAACACTGGCAAGCTGCTCTCAGAATTCTGAGATATATCAAGAATCAACCAGGCCAGGGATTACTCATGTCTTCACAGAAGAAGATGAAGCTGACTGGTTTTTGTGATGCTGACTCGGCAGCATGCCCAAACACTAGGAGATCAGTGATCAGGTATTTGTTGAAGTTAGGAGATTCTATTATCTCTTGGAAGTCCAAGAAACAAGCCACAGTTTCAAGAAGCTCTGCAGAAAAAGAGTACAGAAGCTTAGCTTGTTGAACAACTGATATTATTTGGGTAACAAATTTGTTCAAGGAGTTGAACATTCAAATTGAGGAGCCAATATCTATATTTTGTGATAATAAAGCAATCATCCAAATTGGTGCTAACCCTATCTTTCATGAACGAACCAAGAATATAGAGATTGACTGTCATTTTATCAGGAAAAAAAATTCAACAATGGTAGATCAATACTATCTACATTCTCACTAAGGATCCACAAGCAAACATGCTAACTAAGGCCCTGGGAAAATTGCAGCATAATTTTCCATTATCCAAACTTGGTGTTCTGAATGTTTTCATTACACCTAGTTTGAGGAGGAGTATGAAGATAGTGAGGATAAAGGGGTCACTTAACATTTGTGATTAATTAGTAGCCTACATGGTAGTCAGTTGTTAGATGTAATTAGTTATAACTAATATTGTTAAATACTGATAGTTATATATTGTGATAGCAGTTAGTGAAAGTGCAAGAGGGGGGGCGGTGAATTAATTTTTTTTCTTTTTCTTTAACTTAAACCTGCACTTAGTTAGTCAGCTAATATAACACGTAATCGACTAGAACGTATTAAATAAGAATGCAAAAATTTAAAGTGCGTAAAAGAAAAATCCAACACCAGATATTTTTATACTGGTTCGGATTCAATGTGAATCCTAAGTCCAGTCCCCTTGGGTTGCAAGATATATCTCTTCAAGCCTTTGGTAAAGTGAGAGTTACAAGAATTTCAACTTAAGCTATACTCAAATTTCTTTTCCCTGTTTTTTTTTTTGTTTTTCTTTTTCTGTTGATATATACCTCTCTTTCAATTTTTTCTTCTTCTTCTCTCTCTCTCTCTCTCTCTCTCTCTCTCTCTCTCTCTCTTTTTCTTTCACAGTAACAACTTTAAATATTACAATGATTTTGTAAAGATGAAGAGTATTAAAGAACGACTTGAAATGCAGTAAGCTTGTATGAGTTTTGAGATATCCTGGATGCCTTCCTTTATGTAGAATATATGGCATCCCAAGGGAGTTGATCCTTGGATTGAGGCTTTGATGGATCCTCTTAATCTTTAACCAATTAATCTTGGATTCTTTTCATGGTAGTGATCTTCTGTCAAATCTGTGATTGATTTGCCAAAACTTTGGCAACTTATCTTATTCCTTTTATGTCGAGATTCTATCTCCTGAAGATGTACTTTTCCTTCTGTGACTTGAATCTACCAGATCTTGCTTGTCTTTATTCCTTGTGAAGATATGTTTTCTTTTTGATGCATTACCTGTGAGCAGTCTTCATTCAATATAATTTAGCACTAACAAAATTGATTTTCTAATCTTCTTATTGTTTG
>DF363670.1:27265-37615 GCA_000787875.1 Solanum virginianum
TTTTTTTTTTTTTTTTTTTTTTTTTTTTTTTTTTTAAACCCCACCCCCCCCCCCCCCCCCCCCCGGTATTTAGAGATTTTAGTAATCGATGCTTAAAATGATTGATAGTGAACCTATATAGTCAAACCCTGTATTCCTTGTAGATTCGATCCTAACCTATGGTTAGGTTTATTACTGACTGTGATCGCTTTGTTATGGGAGCGTGAACATCATTAGAGAGGAGGAGAGACGATAGGCTTGAGAACATGAGAGCTTGAGAGGTGCTAGCCCCTCCGAACAGAGTGCTACTGCTGAGAAGACTACTATGCATGATGAGGGTGGTCAGACTCAGCCACACATCAGTGTTTAGGCGCCCAAGTATGATTTTTGACCTCTTATACTTTATTTTGCTTTAATTACATGCATTGAGGACAATGCACCTCTTTTTTATGGGGTGTGGGTAGTTATGGGCCACAGTGAAGTTTGAGTAGTTTGGGTCCATAACTACCCCAATTTTTTATCTTGGGGTTTTCTTACCTGGGGATATTTACTTTTTGTTAAATCGGCACATTTAGGACTTTTAGGTAGTATTTGTAGCATATAGTACTAATACCTGTGGCAAATAGCATATTTTTGTGTTTTGTTTGAAAAATAATACCCACCAAAAATTTTGATTAGTTTAGATAATAACCATGCATATTTAGATGTGTTGTCAATGCTTGTTCTAATAAGTAAGAAAAAATTGAAATAAAATGCATGATCTAAGAGTCTTCTATTGATAACATGCTTAGTGTTATGTGAGTTTGAGCTTAAATTGCTAAATTCATGTGTTCTGTGCTAATTTAGAACTTGCTCTGTTACTCTAAGTTAGACTGCAGATTAATTGGATTAGGAAAGGGATGATGTGTTGTCAAGTTATAGCACATTTGGTGCCTAAACAAGGGATTTTGTGAGTTCTTAAAGTGACTTTTTAGTGTTTTGATGTTTTTTTGTGTTAATCTTGGAAAAAAGTTAAGTTGGCATGATTTTGAAGAAAATTGTAGATTCTGCTGCAGCAAAGTCATACGAGCCCACCTACAAGTCGTAGCTCACACTACAAGTCGTAGGTTGTGTCATAGCAGGAATTAGAGACCAAGAATCAGAAATCTGCCAAGTGAAGGTCATCCCTACGAGCCCAGCCTACAAGTCGTAAGACACACTACGACTTATATAGGCGGACTCATAGTAAGAATCAGAGAGCCAAAATGTTAGACCAAAAACCTGAAGACCAATACTACGAGACCAATATACGGATCGTAGCTCGAGTAATGACTCGTACCTATGGATCATACCAGTTAAATCCATGATGCCAAAAAACTGATACGAGACCTTGACTATGACTCATAGGCCAACCTACGAGTCGTAACTGTGAAATTTATCAGATGTCAGCTATCTTTTCTGCATAATTCCTAGGGTTGTTTTGTAAATTCTATCAATAGGTTAAGTTAGATTTTTTTAGGGGAGTCGAACAGTAGACATTTCTCCAATATATTTTGTAGCTTTTATTAGGTTTTTAGAGGAGATTCTTGTTCTCTTTTGGAAACCCATTTTGGTGATTGAAAATCTTGATTTGTACTCTTTATTGATCAATCAACCTTGTGGGTTTGCAACTTCTGGTGCTTATCTTCTCCATTTTTATTTGTGAAACTCTCAATGATGACTATTATGTGCATTTTTATGTGTTTTATTTTAGCCATGAGTAGCTAAACACCCACAACTTGGGGTTGTGGGAATCATGGTTAGTTGACTTGAGATGACCTACATTTTGTGCATGTCTATGATTGGGGTTTTGTAACACCTCATATCTTATATGTACAAGTTTTATGTAAATGAAACATGATATGGCTTGGTAAAACTAGCTCCAATATTTAAAAGTGCTTGGATCTCAAATTAGATAGCAATGTGTACGTCTAACATTTAAGACGAGTAAGTATATATATGTTTGAAGTCAAATTTAGGGAAAACATGGTACATTACTCACTTGATAAAATAAAGCTTATAATACAAAATTAAGTTGGCCAAGTGCTCCTTTAAAAGGGGATTATAAGCAGCTCACTCAAGTCTTTTAACTTGAACAAAAATCAAATTACTTTTCCAAGTTTTCTCTCAACTCTTTCTTGACTTTACAAGCAGATAAAAGAGACTTTTAGGGTTCTTGGAGAGGACCTACAACATGAAGGTAAAGGTAAGTAGTTATAGTTGTGTATTTAGTATGGTTTCTTCATGAAAAACAAGAAGTATATGCTAGTTATGCTTGTGCTGGAAATTTGGACAGCATGTGTCCTAGGGATTGTTGTGCACTTTTCTTGTTACTTGAGAGGCTTTTCTCTTCTTGGTTGGCTGAGTTATGAAGTAAGACTTATGTTTCTAAAAAGGTTTAGTTTGTGAGTGATGTAACCAGGCTGCTGCACTACTTTAACAGTCTGCAAAAGTGAATTCTTATATGATATCGCAATTGTGTTCTTAGTACGAACTTGTAGGCTGGTAGTTGGGAATGGTTGATCCACGATGTCCATCTACTTTGGGACTATTTTTGGACTGTTTTAACGCTGATTTTATGTGTGAGTATGTTATATATACTTTGCTTGAAGTTAAAATAGATTTGGGATTGTTGACTTCAAATGTAGCGAGACGACGTAATATTATGTCATCTACTTATATATTGTGTATAATTGTTATGTGTTGTGCTTTGTGGGCTATTGTAAGATTGTTATGGCACTAAAACAGGTTTCACATGATATGTATATTAGAATGTATATTAGAAAATACGATTAGAGGCGGAAAGGTTTAAAGAATACGCTAGGGTTTATAGTTATATTCTTGCTGCCCGTGTGTTATTTTTTTATGAGATTAGGCTGCCAAGATGTATCTATTGGCTGCTAATGCTATTTTCATCACTCACTATATTGTAGATAAATATTTGGAAGAAGGGAAGGTTATCTTGAGGTAATAGCGAGGTCGTCAGTGAGATATGTAAGGCTACTCAATTTTGTATTACTTGGTATGAAATCTAGATTCTTTCTCGGCACATAAAGGCACTTACCAACCTCGACACAACTATTAACCATGTCTCAACTCGTTCACATGTCCATATGCTCCCATACATAGTCACCTTCAAATCTGCAACATACTTGGATAATAAGATACATGGATTTTTGTTGCTAAATAAAGTTCATGAGTTGTTTCATCTCATACGTATTTCATTATTCGTGTAATGTACTTTTTTCATTGTCACATTATCTTATATGATTATATACATATCATATGCCATATCTACAGTCCTACAGTTCTAATATTACAGCCACCAAATATCTCAAAGGTAATTAAAAGATAAAGTAAAGTATATTACTTATTGATGGATGGTAACCCGAGGGGTGGAAGAATCACCTAGCAAGGATCGATCCCATTACGGCGAGTAACCCTAGGGGTGAAAGAAAAAGCCTAGCAGGGGCCAACCCCGATATAAATTTACCACTGATCAGGTAGTCATTTGTATTACATGTTGTGCACAGATTCATAGAATAACTAAAGGTAGTCTCTTATCCTTATACCAGTGTATAATTTCATTTGAGTTATTACTTCTTATATAGTATTTCTTACCTTACATATTCAGTATATTATCTCGTGCTGATGTACCTTACGGGGGACCTGCATTTCATGTTGCAGGTACAGGTGCTAGTAGCTCTCCCCAGTAGGAGTATAGGATATCCAACTATTGTTACTAACCTCCAGGCTGCTTCACAGCTTTGTGCATCTAAAGCTTATATATTTGTATTGTATAGCTAGTCGAGGCGGGGCCTGTCCCGCCCCTTATCATATATTGTTCCTCATTTAGAGGCATTATAGACTATGTAAATTAAAGTGTAGTCATGTCTTGTACTTTAGACAATGTGGCTCCAATGGCCTAGCCATATGCGTTTCCTTTTTGCTTGTTATTACTATCTATTTTCTTGAAAGTGTGTTGAATGTGGAAACTCCTTATAATATGTATAGAAGGTATATGGGTATAGGTTGGTTCTCTTGAGCCTTATCGGCAATGGGTGTCAATCCGCCTTAATGGGACTTTGGGGTGTGACAAAAGTAGTATCAGAGCGGGTCATCCTAGGGAGTCTATAAAGTCGTATCTATGTAGAGTCTTGTTTATCGATATGTTGTACACCACATTTATAAGCAGGAGGCTACATGGCATTTAGGAGTTTTTGCTTCATTTTCATTCTTTAGATCGTGCCATAGAGCCAATTGTAATAGGTGGATTATTTCTAACCTCTAAATTGTTCTGTATAACAAGTATGCCAGAAAAAAGGAAAAACCAAGGTAAAGGGAAGGAAGTAAAAGTGGTAGTTGCTATACCTAGTCAGGTGAGACAACTAAATGAGGCTCAAGATGAGTCTCTGTCACAGACCTCTCCAAATCTTCCAACTCCTGATGAACCAGGAAGTAGTGAAATTCCCCCAGAACCACCTATCGATGCTACTGTGCAGGATCTGAGAAATGCAGTCCAACTATTGACTCGTATAGTTGTTGGCAAGGGTTAAAGACATGAAGGTCTATTTATAGGTGCAGGTGGTGTGAATAGGGCAGCTAGCACAGGATATGTGACTTCCTTAATTTTGACCCTCTATCCTTCACTGGGTTAGATCCTAATAAAGATCCATAAGACTTTATTGATAATATTGAACACACTTTAGATGTTATGCATGTGAGTGGTACAGAAGCTATCGAGTTAGCGACATATAGGTTGAAGGGTGTGGCTATATTGTGGTAAAAAGCTTGGAAGCAATCTAAGAGTATAGATGCACCTCCAACTACCTGGAAGGAGTTTAAAGAGGCATTTCTCGACTATTACCTACCATTAGAAATTCGAGAGGCCCGTCCAGATCAGTTCTTGAATCTCTATAAAGGGAATATGTGCGTGAGGGAGTATAGCCTTCAATTTAATTTACTGGCCAGGTATGCTCCTAATATAGTTGATACTATGGCAGATAGAGTTCATCACTATGTGGATAGATTGGATATATATCTGGTCAGAAACTGTATCATTGCTTCCTTAAATAAAGACATGGATATAGCAAGGATGCAAGCTTTTCCACAAAAATTGGAGGATTAGAGGCAAAGAAGAAGGACACAAGAGTTGGAAAGGAGGCAGGCCAAAAGGGCCAGATTTACGGGGCATTTTACACCATCCTAAGGTGACCTTATACCATGGTTTTCTAATAGACCGCCTAGGCTTCATCCTTCTACTCTGAAATTAGTTCTTTACCACAACTTCAGGGGTCTAGAAGTAATCAGTTTGGTCCAAGAAGTGGAGGACAAGGTGCATGAACAACAGGCTATTCAGTAGGCCAGCAAGTGACTCCTAGGTAGCTGTGTAAAAGTGTGGAAGAAGTCATTCAGGTATATGTCGTGTTGGGACAAATGCTTGTTATTGGTGTGGTGTGCCAGGGTATATAATGAGAGATTGCCCGAGGAGATTTATGGGTGATATAGCATAATTTACTGGGTTAGCTATTGCATTATCATTGTCAGTTTCTCTAATAGGTAGGGGTCAACAAGCACCTACGGGTCGTAATAGAGTTGTAAGAGTGGTAGCTAGCTCTAGTAGAGTCCAGAATTGCACTTATGCTCTGGGAAGTCGGCAAAATTTGGAAGATTTACCCGATGTGGTCACAGGTATATTGTCTATCTTTTCACATAATATATATGTATTAATTAACCCTGGTTCAACACTTCCATACGTCACTCCACTAGTTGTTGGGATGCTTAAGAGAACACCTAAATTATTAAACAAACCATTTAAAGTGTATACACCAATCGATGAATCTATTATGGCTAAAAGGGTTTATTACGACTATGTAGTAACTGTTTATGGCCGTGACACATTGGCTGAACTTATTGAGCTAGAAATTGTTGAATTTGATGTTATATTGGGTATGTATTGGTTGCTTCTTTCTATGCCACTGTTGATTGTCGAACTAAGAGAGTGTACTTCCACTTTCCAAATAAGAAAGTTCTTGAATGGGACGGTAATGCTGGGGCGCCAAAGGGTAAGTTTATCTCTTATTTTAAGGCCAGAAAGATTATATCTAAGGGGTATATATTCATTTAGTTAAAGTAAGGGATATGGAGGTAGAATCGCCAACTCTTTAATTAGTTCCAATAGTGAATGAATCTATTGATGTGTTCCCTGAAGAACTTCTAAGGTTACCTCTAGAACAAGAAGTAGATTTTAGTATTGACTTACTTCTAGGCACTTAACCTATTTCCATCCATATAGAATGGCCCCGGTAGAATTATGTGAATTAAAAGAGCAGATAAAAGACTTATTGGAGAAGGGTTTTATAAGACCTAGAGTATCCCCTTGGGGTGCACCAGTGTTATTTGTACGTAAAGTGGATGGCACCTTGAGAATGTGTATCAATTATCGACAATTGAATAGGAAGAACAAATACCCCCTCGCCAGGATTATGATTTATTTGATCAGTTACAAATGCTTTTCAAAAATTGATTTGAGATCAGGTTATCACCAAGTGAGGGTGAAATAGAAAGATATACACAAGACATCTTTTAGAACATACTATAGTCACTTTGAATTTCTTGTTATGTCATTTGGGCTAACAAATGCACTAGCAGTTTTTATTGATCTGATGAATAGGGTATTTAAGCCATTATTAAATGCGTTCGTGATAGTATTTATAGACGACATTTTGGTATATTCAAGATCAGAAGAGGACCATGCAAATCACTTATGACAAGTGTTACAGGTTCTTCATAATCGACAGTTGTATGCAAAATCTTCTAAACGTGAATTTTGACTAAAATCAGTGGCATTCTTGGGTCATATTTTGTCAGATGAGGGAATAAGGGTTGATTCAAAAAAGATAAAGGTTATGAAAGATTGGCCAAGGCCAACAACACCTATGAAAGTTTGGATCTTCCTAGGGTTGGCAGGTTGTTACAGGATGTTTATTGAAGGTTTTTCTTCTATTGCTGCACCTCTAACAAAGTTGACACATAAGGAAACTAAGTTCCAATGGAATAATGCATGTGAAAAGAGCTTCCAAGAGTTAAAAAGTAGACTAACTTCTGCACCTGTGCCAATACTTCCAAAAGGCACTGAGGGGTATGTAGTGTATTGTGATGTTTCAGGAGTTGGCTTAGGGTGTGTACTTACACAGCATGGTAGGGTAATTACTTATGCCTCTAGACAACTATGACCACATAAGAAAAACTATCCAACACATGATCTTGAGCTAGTAGCGGTTGTCTTTGCTTAGAAAATATGGCGCTATTATTTATATAGGGTTCATGTTGACATATATACTAATCATAAGAGTTTGCAGTACATTTTTAAGTAGAAAGACCTTAATTTAAGATAACAGAGATCGATAAAGCTAATAAAGGATTATGATATTGATATACTATGCCATCCGGGGAAGGCAAATGTGGTAGCCGATACTCTGAGTCGTAAGGCAATCATGAATACTAGTGATCAGGCCATAGTAAGTCAAGGAGTGGCTAAGGATATACGTTAACTAGCCAATTTGGGAGCTCGCCATTTTGAAACTTTAAAGGAAGGAGTTATTGTACATAATGCAGTAGCGTCTTCATTAGTAATGGAGATGAAAGAAAAACTGTTTGATGATCTTATTCTACGATGGCTTAAGAAAGAGGTGAGTAAGGGTACGATTAAGGGCTTTAAACTTAAACAAAATGGAGTAATATATTGCCAAAATAGATTATGTGTGCCTGATATTAATGGACTAAGGAAGAGGATAATAGAAGAAGCCCATCATTCTAGATATTCCATCCATCCAGTATCAACTAAGATGTATCATGACTTGAAGGGAATATTTTGGTGGGGAGGCATGAAAAAGGACCTTGCAGAATTTATGGCTCAATGTCCAAATTACCAATAAGTCAAAGTAGGGCACCAAAAGCTGGGAGGCTATATGCAGTGTATAGAGCTTCTAATATGGAAGTAGGATATGATCAATATGAATTTTACCAATAAGTCAAGTAGAGCACCAAAAGTTGGGAGGCTATATGCAGTGTATAGAGCCTCCAATATGGAAGTGGGATATGATCAATATGGATTTTGTTACCGGGTTGCCTCACTCATTTCAGAAGTTTGACTCCATATGGGTAATAGTTGATAGATTCATAAATTCAGCACACTTCTTGCCAGTTAGGAGTGATTATACAGCTGAAGAGTATGCTAAGATATACCTCAAAGAGATAGTTAAGCTATATGGAGTCCCAATATCCATTATATCTGATCTAGGAGCTCAGTTCACTGCAAAGTTTTGGAAGTCCTTCCAAAGGAGTTTAGGGACACAAGTGAATTTGAGTACAACTTTCCACCCTCAGATAGTTGGTCAAGCAGAACACACGATTCAGACATTTGAAGATATGTTACGAGCTTGTGCATTAGACTTTAAAGGTAGTTGGGTGGATCAATTGCCACTTATTTAATTTGCCTATAATAATAGCTACCGCTCGAGTATCAAGATGGAACCTTATGAAGCTTTGTATTAAAGGAAATATAGGTCGCCAATTGGATGCTTTGAAGTGGGTGAAACCACCTTGCTTGGGGCAGATCTAGTACAATGAGCCATGGAGGAAGTTAGGGTAATACAACAGTAGCTAGAAACATCCCAAAGTCATGATAAATTATATGCGAATGCTAGAAGGAGAGGACTAGAATTCTCAGTAGGGCATTGGGTATTTTTAAAGGTGTCTCCACTGAAAGGGGTTATGAGATTTGGTAAGAAAGGAAAACTGAGCCCACGTTATAGAGGGTCATATAAGATTATTACGAGGTTCGGGCAGGTTGCATATGAACTAGAGCTACCCCAAGAGCTTATAATGGTTCGTCCAGTTTTTCATGTCTTAATGCTTCAAAAATGCATGGGTGACCCATCCCGTATCACTCTTATTGAAGATGTGCAGGCTACAGAAGATCTCACCTATGGAGAGGTACTTGTTGCTATTCTAGCTCGTCAAGTTATGAAGCTAAGGAATAAAAATAGCTATAGTAAAAGCACTTTGGAGAACCAGAAGGCAGAAGAGATAACATGGGAAGCTAAGGAAGTGATAAAATCAAAATACCTTTACTTATTTGAAGCTAAAGAGGAAATCCAACATGTAGAATTGGGGCTTTAATAGGTACGTATGTTTGAATGTTTATTGCATTGTCAAAAGTTTGTTTAAGTAAAGGTTTGAACTTGGTTAAGCTATCCAATTATGCTAACATTTGTGGATGAATGTTCCTAAGGGGGGAAGGATGTAATACCCCACATCTTATGTTTACAAGTTTTATGCAAATGAAACATTATATGATTTGGTCAAACTAGCTCCAATTTTTAAAAGTGCTTGGATTTCAAATTAGAGGGCGATGTGTACGTCTAACATTTAAGATGAGTGAGTGTATATATGTTTGAAGTCAAATTAAGGAGATCACGGCCTTAAATGAAGTGAAAGAAGTGAGGTGCTTCTATGACTTAGGAAGCTAGCAGGTGAGTCACCTACTTTCTTAGCTTAAATTTGCTAGCTAGACGGAGATGAGGTCCAATGCCGAATCTGTCCAAGTCCGATTATGAATAAAGACCATGTTAAGGGTGTACATTTACCCCATATTTTATCATCATAAATGGACAATATTTTCAGCCCAAGAAGAATATAAAAAGAACCAAAATACATCATAATTCATTTGATAATTTAGGCCCAAACTAACTAAAGAGAAAGGAAAAACAATGGGCTGCAAAGGCCCATCAATTTGGTGCCCCTTAAGGCCCAAGTGAAAGAGAAAAAATGGTACATTACTCACTTATTAAAATAAGGCTTATAATGTAAAAGTAAGTCGGTCAATTGCTCCTTTAAAAGGGTCTTATAAGCAGCTCACTCAAGTCTTTTAACTTGAACAAAAATCAGATTGTTTTTCCAAGTTTTCTCTCAACTCTTTCTTGACTTTACAAGCAGACACAAGAGACTTTTAGGGGTCTTGGAGAGGAACTAAAACTTGAAGGTAAAGGTAAGTAATTATATTTATGTATTTAGTATGGTTTTATCATGAAAAATAAGAAGTATATCCTAGTTATGCTTGTGCTAGAAATTTGGACAACATATGTCTTAGGGATTGTTGTGCACTTTTCTTGTTACTTAAGTGGATTTTCTCTTCTTGGTTGGATGAGTTATGAAGTAAGACTTATGTTTTTAACAAGTTTTAGTTTGTGAGTGACATAACCAGGCTGTTGCACCACTTTTACAGTCTGCAAAAGTAAGTTCTTATATGATATCACAATTGTGTTCTTAGTACGAACTTGTGGGCTGGTA
>DF363669.1:867-27451 GCA_000787875.1 Solanum virginianum
TATTATACAGTTGGTTGAGGCGGGGCCTGTCCCGACCCTTATCAGATACTTGTCACTATTTAGAGGCTTTGTAGACTATGTAAATTAAAGTGAGGGCATGTTTTGTATTTCAGACAGCGTGGCCCCAACGGCCTAGTCATATGCTTTTCCCTTTTGTCTTGTCAGTGTTATTTATTTTTTCTAAAAGTAAACTGAGAGTGCGATTCATGATATGGCATATAGAAAGGGCATAAATGTAGTTAGTTCTCCCGGGCCTTATCGGCAACGGGTGCCAGTCCGCCTTGACGGGATTTGGGGCGTGATAGTAGTGGTGGTTGATGATGGAGGTATAGGCAAAGCAAGATCTTGACCCACCTTGTTAGAGTTGAAAACCTTGGTGAGAGATGGTACGGTAGAGGTTTACTCCCAAGGGGGAGATGGTTCCCTTAGATACCAAGGTAGGTTGTGTGTGCCTAATGTTGAGGACATGATGAGGTTGATTCTTGATGAGGCTCATAATTCTTCCTATTTTGTTAACCCCGGTTCCATAAAGATGTATGGAAATTTGAGGAATGTGTTTTGGGGGGATGCTATGAAGAAAGACATTGCTAAATTTATGTCCGGTTGCCATAATTGTTGACAAGTGAAAGCTGAGCATCAAAGGTCGGGCGGCCTAGACCAAGATATAGAGATTCTTACTTGGAAGTGAGAGAAAATTAGCATGGCCTTCGTGGTTGGGATGATCATCTTTCATTGTTTGAGTTTGCATATAATAATAACTATTATGCAAGCCTTGGTATGGCTCCTTTGAGGCGTTTATGGTAGACGTTGTAGATCACCGGGTGGGTGGTTTGAAGTGGGAGAGATGGCTTTGTTGGGTCCAGATTTGGTGATGGGGGCCTTATAAAAAGTGAGGTTGATTAAAGAGAGGTTAAAAACATCCCAAAGTCTTTAAGAGTCCTATGCTAATATGAGAAGAATAGATTTTGCCTTTAAGGTTGGTGGTTGGGCCTGTTTGAAGATTTCATCCATGAAGGGTGTGGTTCGTTTTGGTAAAAATGGGTAAATTGAGTCCATGATTTATGGGTCCTTATAGGGGGTTGAGGAAGATTGGCAAGGTGGCCTATGAGTTGGAGTTGCCTAGAGAAATGGACTTAGTCTAACCGGTCTTCCATGTATCTATGTTGAGGAAGTGTGTGGGTGACCCAAATGCTATTGTACCATTGGATATTGTGGGTGTTGTTGAAGACAACTTGACTTATAAAGAGGTTTCAGTAGAAATTTTGGATAGACAAGTGAATAGGTTGAGAAACAAGGATGTTACTTCCGTTAAGGTCATTTGGAGGAATCAACAAGTTGAGAATGCTACATGGAAAGTCAAGGCGGACATGAAAAAGCGGTACCCCTATCTCTTCCATTCTACGCAAGCCTAAAGTACCAATCTACATCCCCTATGTGATTCCAAATCTTAAGTTTTAGCCTTCATGTCATTTGCATACATTCATGTCTAAATTGATAACTCTATGGTGGTTTTGACACTTATGTTGAGATTCATGAAATGATGTTTAAGTGCATTGTTGCATCCTTGTGTATGCTGAAATCATCTTGATTATTTCTCATACATATTTTTCTTTGACATTCGGGGAAAGGGGGAGATATTGAAACGACCCCAAAAATTATCCGAAAATGTGCCTTCGAAATGCCCATAATCATAATTTTCATATATCTCAAAATTCATGCATGATATAAAAGATCTGACTTCATATTTGTGATCAAGAGGCAAAATTGAGTGGGAAATAGGTATAACCTCAATTTTATAGCAATCTTATCAAAATTTGATTTTCCAAAGTTTGTGAAAAATGGTAAGGATCCGCACCCCTGGTGCAACGCGGCCAGGTCGTAGATCTGTTTATTTTGTTGTGAGTTTTCTTTAGTTCGGTCCAAGGCCTTTGGATCTTGGGCCTAAGCCTTCCCATGTGTATAAACACCTATACTTAGTAATTTTTCAACCCCATATCATTCAAGACATTACCCAAAACCCTCTCTTACACTTAGACAAATATTTCATCCAAAATTCACGTGTCCCAGTCTCATTCCGGATCTAAGAATTTCATTCAAGCTTCAAGTTCTCAATCCAATCTTCATCAAAAAAATCTCCAAAGTTGAGGTATGTGGGTTTCAACCATTGGTTCCTTTCACCCATAGTGCCCAACCTTCCTTTTTACATAAATTGCATGTTTTCAAGTAGATTATTTATGGGTATCTCTTGCTATGAAAGTTGATTATAAACTATGTCGGGGTTTCATAAAATTGCGTCTGTTTAAGCATGTCTTAGCTATGCATTTATGATCCATTATGTGATTTGATGAAGGATTTTAATGTATCTTGAATGAGGGTATTAACAAGTGTTGCTGGGTGGTTTTACATTGATTTTTCTCACATGATTTCACTCTTGAATTGCATGATTTTGTACTAGCATTGCATACGCACCAAGTGTTTGATAAAATGTCCGGTTATGGATTCTTAAGTTAATGAAGGTCTAATGCATGACTTATGAGTTAGTGACTTTATGATGATGAAAGGAAAGTGTATATGAGTTGTTTGCTTAAAAAGTATCTATAGTGTTGTGAGTTGAACATACCTAGTTGTGGAGGGGTAAATTGCCTCAACCATTTCGGTGGGGGGTGGTTTGCCCATTAACCAATTGAGGGATTGATTCCTCAATCTCTTTCGACAGGGGTGGTCATGCCATCAACCAATTGGGGGGTTGATTCCTCGATCACTTTCGATGGGAGTGGTCATGCCGTTAATCAATTGAGGGGTTGATACCTCAATCACTTTTGATGGGGGGTGGTCATGCCCATCAACCAATAGAGGGGTTGATTCCTCAATCACTTCCAAGGGGTGGTCTACCTTGGATTCCAAGTACTAAATTTTTTTGGTCAATGATTATGGTCTCTTCCTACATATGTAGTATGTTCTATACAAGCATGTTTTACTTCAAGCATCAATCATGCATGCCATATTGTTACTATGCTCATCCATTGCCTATATGTACGCATTTTGCTTATGTTACAAATCTCTTGTTACATTGCATCCTACATAATTAGTATATTCAAATGTACTAATGCATACTCTATGCCTACATGATATTACAGTGTAGGAACCAGAGCTCCATATGATCAACTTCCTTCTTCACATGGCTAGTACTATCTTCGAAGCAAGTTTGGTGAGTCCTCAACTCCAAGGATGATATCTTTTGATCTCATGTTATGCAAAGACTCTCTTTCTTTTATTGTATGCTTTTGACTATGAGGGTGAGCCCGAGAAGTTGTCTTGGCCCCCACTCAATTCTAAATTTAGAGGTTTTGTTGGAGAAGCTATGTGATGATGCTTTGGGCTTTGACTCTCTTGACTCTTGTATATTTGTTAAAGCTATAAAAGACTCAGTTAGCCCCTTTACCCTTATTTTATGATCTCTTGATGTTGTTCAATTTCTTTCGAGATCAAGGATCTGTAATGATATGCTAAGAGGCTTGTCTGGGGTCTCTTTGGGTTCCCCATTTGTCGTGTCATGTCTAGGCCCTAGGTTCGAGTCATGATAAGCGACATCAATAGCCCCGTAACATGGGATCGACCCATGCTTGGTGATTCTTCCATCACAGGGATACCACCCATCAACAAGCGATTTAACTTATATCATTTTATTTACTTTTTAGATGATTCTTTTGGTGATCACAATATTTTGAGCTGTAGGACTATATAAATAACAAGCTGACATACAAACAATCATGTAAGACAATACAACAGTGAAAAGAGTAGGTTGCACAACTAATAAAATATGTAGGAGATGAAATAACACATGGACTTTATTTAGCTAAAAAGAGAATTTATGTATCTTGATATCTAAAGTATAGATGAAGACTTCACAATAACTATACATTGGAACACATCAATATGTTAAAGAGTGGAGATAAGGTTATTAGTTACATCAGAGTTTGTAAGCGCCTCTATGTGCCAAGGAAGGATATATGCACATCTTCAATAGAAGTGATACAAGATGGGTCACCTGGACTAAGTGACCTTCTTTACAGGAGCCCATCCCCTTTCGAATTAAGTGACCTTCCTTATGGGAGCCCATCCCTTTTCAGATTAAGTAAATCGAGTAGCCTTACATTACTTGTTGTATCGCCTTGTTATTACCTTGAAGTTACCTATTTGTTCTCCCAATTATTAATCTACAATATTATGGGTGATAAAACTAGTATTAGTAGCTAATAAACATGTTTTAGTAGTCCAATGTCATCCAAAAATGACAGTCGGGCAACAATCCCGTAATTATCAATCCAAAGGCGTTCTTTTGACCTTTACTTCTTTAATTGGATTTTTCTAATATAAATGGCATATAAAGACTATTTAGCTCCATAATATCCTTATAACAATTTGCAAAGTATAACACATAACAACTCCACACAACACATAATTAGATAGCATAACGTTGTGCTATTTCTCTATATTTTGATGTCAATATTTCGCACTTGTTCCAAATTTAACCAAACTTTTCTCAACATATTTATACACCAAAATAGTCCCAAAATAGTTCTAAAATGGATGGGAGACGTCAGACAACAGTGCCCACTCATCAGCCCACAAGTTCTTACTAAAACACATTCATGATACCATACAAGAACTCGTTTATAAGGAAAACAAAAAATAGTGAAGCAACTTTTGTTTATTATTTTTGACCTAAACCCCTTAAGAACATCAAACTTCACCAATAATAAATCTAACTAAGAAGATAAAAGTCCCTTAATAAATAATAAAAGTAAGCAGCAACTTTTAGAACAAATACTGTCCAAAATCCGAACACAAGCATAACCAACATATCTCTCTTATTTTTTATTAAAAAATTATATTAAATTCATTAGTACTTTTACTTATCTTATATGGTGAGCGCTTTTTCAAGAACCCTAGCGAGGTTGTGAGGGCTGCTTTGTAAAGTCAAGAGAAAGTAAGGAGAGAACTTAGGGAAATTAGATTTTTGTCTATGTAAAATGACTTGAAGGGGCTGGTTTTAGTATCTTTTAAATGGACCTATCTTGGATGAATTTCTACTATGTGCTATGCAACATTAAATCAAGTAGGTGATGCACCTACTTATCCCTTTCACTTGGGCTTTAACAGGTTTTAATTCGGTGGGCTTTACCAATTTTTCTCTTCTCCTTTCACTTGGTTTGGGCCCAAATTGTCAAGTAGATTGTGAATTCACTTGGGCCTTTTATCTAATCATCTTAGGCTACCAATCTTGCCCCTTTATAATAATAAATCATTGGATATAATTACATCCTTATCTTGGGCTTTGATCATTATTGGACTTGGACAGATTTGGTGTTGGGCCTCATCTCAATTTTGTTTTCTTTTTACTTAATTTTTTCGGATCAAGTGAATTTACTCATCTATGAATTAATCTTCCCTGTCTACCTAGCCTATTTAAGCTAAGCATGTAGGTGAATCACTTGCTAGCTTCTCAAAGTCCCACAAACACCTCACTTCTTTACTTCATTTAAGGTTGTGATCTTCTTAATTTAACTTAAAACTTATATGCACTTGATCATCTTAAGCATTATACGTACATATAGCCCTCTAATATGAAAATTAAGCACTTTTAAAAATTTGTGCTCATTTGACCTAGCCATATCATGTCCCATATGCATAGGACTAGTACACGTAAGATGTGGGTTGTTACATCCTCCCTCTTTTGGAACATTAGTCCCTGAATGTTAGCATAATAGGATAGCTCAAACAAGTTCAAAACCTCACTTTAAAACCTTTGACAAGATAATAAGCATTCAAACATACGTACCTATTAATGCCTGTCAAGACCCAAGCCTAGCGCCTAGATGTGACCAGTGAATGGGGAACCCGAAGGAACCCCAAACAAGCCTCGTAGCATATTATTACACATCCTTGGTCGCGAAAGCAATGCAAAACAATGTAAGAAACATAAATAAGGGGTACAAGGACTATGGGAGAGACTCATATTTAAATAGTTTGAATATCATAACTAAGTCAAAGCTCAAGGATAATACAAAACTTGCCCAACAACACCTCTAACATAGGACTTAACGGGAGCCAAGACAAGCAACTGGGCTCACCCTCATAGTAAAAGTATACCAAAAAGAAGGATAGTCTTTAATACATAGCTTAAGAACATAGATATTGCCGTCGCACATGAGGACTCACCAACTAGCATGAATGGATATCGCTAGCCAAGTGGAGGAGGATGATAACCAAATGGAGCTCTGATTCCTACATGGTAACATCATGTAGGCATAGAGTATGCACTAATATGTTTGAATATACTAAGTATGTGGGATGCAATGCAACAAGAGATAGGCATCATAATCAAAATGCATAATAATAACCAATAGATAGCATAATAACAATATGGCAAGTATAACTAACTCTTAAGTAAGTCATGCTTTGCAAATCGTTCATCTTACATTGATCATAATATAAATGTGTAAAGCAGCCTCAACCAACATAACATAAGACCTTTTAGAGCCATCTTCTTTATGGAAGCCTGTCCCCTTTTGGACTAAGTGACCTTCTTTACAGGAGCCCATCCCCTTTCGAATTAAGTGACCTTCCTTATGGGAGCCCATCCCTTTTCAGATTAAGTGACCCTCCTTACGGGAGCCCATCCCTTTTCAGATTAAGTGGCCTTCCTGACGAGAGCCTATCCCTTTTAGGATTAAGTGTCTTCCTTGTAGGAGCCCATCCCTTTTCGGATTAAGTGGCCTTCCTTACGGGAGCCCGTCCCTCTTCGGATTAAGTGACCTTCCTTATGGGAGCCCATCCCTTTTCATATTAAGCATTTCATAAAACTATCTCATCAAACCATTACATTTCAATCATCATTTCATCATCATATAATCGTCATAACATCATTCAGCTCATAAGACATGCATTGGACCTTCAATTCCTCAAGAAACCATAACTGGACATTTCATCAAACACCTTGGGGGTGTGTAATGGGAGTAAAAGAGCATGCAATTTAGAGATGAAATCATGCAAGTAAGTCTATTGTAAAACCATCAATCAATTCCTTGCAACACGCTTAAGCAATATATATCAAAATCCCTCATCTGATCTTACAATAGATCCAACATTTATGGCTCGACACATGGCAAAATAGTAACAACTTTACATAGCTTTAACATAGTTCATACTAGCAAACCCATTTGTAAAATAAACTTTAAATCATGCAATATTAATTAAAAGAGGGTTAGGCACCATGGATAGAAGCACCTAATGGTTCAACACCACATACCTTAGGTCTAGAGTTGCTTGGAATTGAGATTGGGAAGAACGAAGGCTTGGAAATGATCTTTGAATCCAATCTTGTTATTGGTTTTCCTTGAGATTGAATTGGAGCTTGATGGAGGCTTTTCAGAGAATTGAGAGTGTATTTGAGATGAGAGTAATGAGTTCTATCCTTTGTAATCTTGTTTAGTTCTAAGGTTAAGATAGCATTGGAAGTCTAAAAAGGGCATTAGAGTAATTATCATTTACAAAAATACCATTAGTGAATGGATGGAAAACTTGGCAAAGTATCATCTCATTGGAGACTTCATTGGCCATGTGGCACTCCATGGGTCATGTGGAGTGCCCGTGAGACAAGACCTAGACAGAAAAATGGAATTGGAACATTTGAGAAAAAGTTAGCGTCGACGTCACTTTGACGACCACTTTCACGGACCGTGTAGTATTATACAGATCGTTTACTAGTCCATCCCACCTCACTTAGACAAGAAAATGTTGCAGGCCAGGATACTCTCAGGTGCCATGGCCCGTACCCCTTCACACGACCCGTACAAGGCAGTTGTGGCCCATGCCTTAGCTTCCAATGCCACCCACGCCTAGCCAAGCCTCCTAAAACACCTCCATGCCCCTCCTCATGACCAGTTCCACTGGTCGTGGACAAAGATTTAGCCTCACCACACTATTTTCCAGCCCCAAACATTTCTCACGACCTGTACAAGGCCACACTACTCGTATGAGTATCCGTAAGGCTTCACTACACAGGAGGGTCTCACGAAAATGGTCATAACTCCTTTATCCGACATTGAAATGAGGTGAAACCAACTGCATTACGAAGCTAACTCAATGGGATTTCATTTGACATATTGTGGGCCATCTAGTTCCAAATATGCCAAAAGGTATCCTTGTTTAAAGTTGACCCTTACATAAACCATCACCCAAAACTCAACTCTTACAGAAGTCTTGGATTCGTTAGGTACTAGGAGTCTCCAATGAACCAAATACACCCCACCCTAACAAAATGAGACTTAAAACATAGATACATAAGAGCATAGAGTTATAGAGTGTCATAATGCCCCAATTCTTCATCTTGAGCTTTCTCTTTAGCTTCAAATAATGAGGGTACTTAGATCCATCACTTCCTCAACCTCCCACGTTATCTCTTCTACTTGCTGGTTCCTTCGAAGTTCCTTTACTGAAGCTATTTCTTTATTCCCTAGATTCTTAAATTGACAGTCTAGAATAACAATAGGTATTCCTTCGTAGGTGAGATTTTCTATAACCTGCACATCTTCAATAGAAGTGATACAAGATGGGTCACCTTTGCATTTTCGAAGCATTGAGATATGAAACACTAGATGAACCATTAAAAGCTCTTGGCGTAACTCCAATTCATATGCAACCTACCTGAATCTTTTAATAATTTTATATGGCCCTATGTAACGTGGGTTCAGTTTTTCCTTCTTACCAAATCTCATAACTCCCTTCATTGGTGGAACCTTTATGAATAATCAATCTCCTACTAAGAATTCTAGCCATCTCTTCCTAGCATCTGTATATGATTTGTGATGACTTTGGGATGTTTCTAGCCAATGTTGTATTACCCTAACCTTTTTCATGGCTTGTTGGATTAGATTAGGCCACAGAAAGGACGTTTCACCCACTTCAAACCATATAATTGGTGACCTGTATTTTCTTCCATACAAAGTTTCATATGGTGTCATTTTTATTCTTGAATGTTAGCTATTATTATAGGAAAATTCAATAAGTCGTAAGTGATCCACCCAACTACCCTTGAAGTCTAATGCACAAGCTCACAACATATCTTAAAGTATTTGAATGGTGCGTTCTGCTTGGCCATCTATTTGGGGATGGAAAGCTGTACTTAAATTCATTTGTGTTTTTAGAGACTTCCAAAACTTTGCGGTGAATTAGCTCCCCGCCAGATATAATGTTGGGACCCCTGTAATCTAACTATCTCTTTGATGTATGACCTTGCATACTCTTCAGCTATGTAATCACTCTTAACCGGTAAGAAGTATGCTAACTTTGTGAGTCTATAAACTATTATACATATGGAGTCAAACTTATGAAATGAGCGAGGCAACCCAGTAACAAAATCCATGTTGATAATATCCCACTTCGAAGTTGGAAGCTTTATATATTGCATATAATATCTCGACTTTTGGTGCTCTACTTTGATATGTTGGCAATTCAGACATTGAGCCACATATTCTATAAGGTCCTTTTTCATGTCTCCCCACCAAAACATTCCCTTCAAGTCATGATATATCTTAGTTGATCCTGAATGGATGGACTATCTTTATTGATAGGCTTCTTCTATTATCATCTTTCTTAGACCATTTACATTTGGCACACATAATCTATTTTAGCAATAAAGTACTCTATCTTGTGCAAGCTCAAATCCTTTTTTCGTACCTTGACTTACCTTCTTCTTAATTAGTCATAACGCAGGCTCATTGAATTACTTCTCATTCACCTTAATCACCAATGAAGATTCTATAACATTATGCATAATAATCCCTTCCTTTTGAGTTTCAAAAAGGCAAACTCCCAAGCTGACTAGTTGATGTAGATCCTTAGCCATCCCTTTCTTAACCACAGTCTGATAACTAGTACTCATGATTGTCTTATAAATCAAAGCATAAACTAACACGTTTGTCTTCCCTGGATGGTATTGTATATCAATATCGTAATCCTTTATTAGGTCTAGCCACTTTCACTGCCTCAAAGTTAGGTCTTTTTGCTTAAAGATGTACTATAGGCTCTTATGATCAGTATATATGTCAACGTGAACTCTATACAAATAGTGGCGTAATATTTTTAAAGAAAATATAGCTGTTGCTAGTTCAAGATCATGTGTTAGGTAGTTTTTCTTATGTGGTCCTAATTGTCTCGAGGCATAAGCAATCACCCTTTCATGTTGCATTAACACACACCCTATGTAAGAACTCACTTATGAGGGGTATGAGAGATGCAAGAAAATAAGCTTTGAAATTTTTTTGAAAAATTGTTAGTATTTACGAGAGGGTTTTACAAGTTATAAGATGGACTACGACTCGTATAAGGTTTTGTGAAACCTAGTCAGACTTGGTGAAATTGAGGATCTTTTAGGAGTCTAATCTATAACTCATCAGATGGCCCATAAAGTCTTATACGAGTCATAGACCATATCGTGGAATGAGAATTAGAGAAAAGGTTTCTGAAAGGCTATCAGACGAAATCCCTATCTATGACCAATAGAATAGACCACGACTCGTAAATGGGGTCTTGGGGTCCTATCCAGTGATCTTTATAGGGGAAGTTCCAACCTTTCATACTCCTTTAACAACTTTATCTAGCCCTTCCATGACCCCTCATGCAATTCTAAGCCCATCTCTCATCAAGTCAAGTGCAAATAATTCCAATCGCCTAAATTCTAGTATGAGTTCATATATGTGTCAACTTCATATCATCATACCTCTTAGAACACAATGAATTAGATGCTGGGCGACCTACCAAATGATAAATTTTTGAATTATCTTTCCAACACAACTATTTTCACCTCATTTGAAGTTCAGACCTAAAAGTTATGCCAATTTTAGTGAAGCACTATTAGGCTACCCATTTCTATAACCCACTCTACGGGTTGTGGAATAACTTACAACCTATAAATGGGGTTTCATATAGACTTTTTGGCCAGTTTTAAAAGGAGTGTTTTTGTCCTTTCCCCATACCCTAAGTCCAATGCAATGTTGTTTTGGGCCCTATTATGCCTTTTATTAGCATATACAACTCTAATCCACCTCATTTCTCCTCATTCCAAAAATACTCCAAGTCTCAAAACTCTCTCAAGCTCTTTCAAGGCATTCAAGTGTGAGGGAAATCTAGGGTTCCAGGTTCTCCATCTTTAATTCAGGTCTCCTCCACCAAAATCACATCAAGGTATGTGGGTTTGATTGTGAGAACCTTCCTTCCCACAAGTCCAACCATTCTCCTTCTCAACTACATGAAATCTATTGATCTTTATGGGTATTTTATGAACTCTTGCATATGATATTACTATTATGTATTCTATGGTGGTTTATTTTTATGCATTATCATGAAGTAAAATATTATGTGGAATTTATGAATCATTATGTGTATTGAGGAAGTCTTAACTAGGTTTTACTTGATAAGATGAGTTTCATGTGCCCATGTCCATGACTTTTGAAGATGATGTATATTATTATAATGGGTTGTTTAAGAATGATTTAAACTAATTATTTCCCCCTAGTTGTCTTGAAATATGATTTCTAAATGATAAGGGTTTTACTATAATATTGGTGGGTTAATTTGAATAATTTTAAAATGAGTTGATTTTTCTCCTCTCTTGTCTTATACTCTTGAATTGCATGAATTTAAGCATATGAACATATACTCACCATGCTTGACTAAATCCTCATAACAAGGATTCTTATGATGATGAAAGATTATTGAATAAATTCCAAGACAATCGTGTTATAATAAGTTATGGGCTCCTATGAATGTATTGAACTCATGAAAAGTTCCTATGATTTTCAAGTAAAATGTTGACCCCTTATGCTATATATTCTACCTCTCGTGAGTAAATCATGTCTACATAAAGGGGTCATGCATGATAACTGTTTTATCCTTATGTACTAACTAAAGGTCAGTAGAAGTGGTCATGCATACTACAAGCTCCATCCTCATGTGACATACAATGCCTACTAGAAAGGGTCGCATTTATGCCATATTTTTACCCTTTAGTATAAGGTATATGCCCACGTGTAAGAGTCATGTATCTGAATGAGCTATTCATGCCATATTATCATGTTTTTACAAGTTATGCAAGTTATGATTACATTATGATTATTTCAAGTATTCCGTGGGACTAGACTTAGTACCGAAAGAGGCTTAAGGTGGAGGCTCGACCCAAGGGGTCCTTATATAAAGTCTTGGAATCTTAACTATGTGCCACCATAGGTTTATATTATTTCCCTAAATGGGCTTTTACTAGTGGATCCAACTACGTCATGCTACCCACTATGTGGGGTTATGTTTGGTTTACCTTGGCAAGTAGACCACTCTTTCATTTGCTGTGGAGTGAACATAGGGATTTCAAGTAGTAGCTCGCTTGGTCTTATATATTGGTTAGGGTCTCCTCTCATATATGTATGATATATTATGCAAGTTTAACTATCTTGTCATATTGAGATTATGTCTATTGATTATGATTATGCATCTTGATTATTATGGCTTATATTCCTTGTTACGTTGCACCCCGCATACTTAGTACATTCTAAGTACTAACACTTACTTTTTGGCTACGTGATCTAACTATGTAGGGACCGGAGCTCCTATTCATCCTTCTCCTCGTCGCTAGACTATTTGTTCGCAGATTGCTATTGGTGAGTCCTCCATATTAGGGATGACATCCATTTTCATTTCATGCTTATTAAGACCTATTTGCTTATGGATATCTATCTTTTGAGGGTGAGCCTGGGAGATGTCTTGGACCTCATTCCACTCATACTAGAGGTGCTGTTGGATATGGCTGGTTATGTATTAAGCTTGACTCCTATTATCTTTATGTAATTATAAAGACTTCCCTTAGTCCCCTTTTCCCTTCTATGCTTGTCATATGTGAATGGATATGATGGAAGCCGCAAGTCCGTAAATGCCCCCAAAGCATGAGTTATGCTTACCCGCCCTTAGACTTACTTGCTATATGATCAATGTTTATCTTCTTCCCTATAACATCCCTATAGTGTGAGTCCAAAGCCTCGATTCCCTTATATGTTTATTACTCCTTTATGTTTTCAAAAAAACAATGATGTGCCATGCATGCTTAAGAGGGTTATTTGGGATGCTCTCGGGTTCCTATTTGTCCTGTAACATCTAGGCCCTAGGCTTGGGTTGTGACACCCTAAGCCAACTCCAGAAGTATCAAAATACATTGCATACCACTCTGTGCCTTCTGGAAGTACTAGTACATGTGCAAAAGCTAGCCTATTTTTCAATTCACAGAAGCTCCTTTCATATGCATCATTCCACTATAACCTGGATGTCTTGTGGGTCAACTTAGCTAGAGGTGTAGAAATAGAAAAAAAACCTTTTAACAAACATTCTATCATAACCTGCTAACCCTAGAAAGCGTCAAACTTCTGTGGGTGTTGTCGGCTTTGGCTAATCTTTCACTCTATCTTTTGTGAATCAACTCTTATGCCTTCATCAGATACAATATGACCTGAGAATGCCACTCATTTTAACCAAAATTCATATTTGGAGAACTTGGCATACAATTGTCGATCTTAAAGAACTTGTAATATCTGTCGTAGGTGATTTGCATGGTTCTCTTCTGATCTTGAATACACCAAAATATCATCTATAAATACTAGCATGAGCACATCCAGGAACGACTTGAACACCTTATTCATCAAATCCATAAAAACTACCAATACATTTGTCAGACCAAAGGACATAAGAAGAAATTCAAAATGACTATAGCATGTCTTGAATACTGTCTTGGGTATATCTTTCTCCTTCACCCTCATTTGGTGATAGCTTGATCTCAAATTAATTTTGGAAAAGCATTTGGCAACTGTAGCTGATCAAATAAATCATCAATCTTAGGGAGAGGATATTTGTTATTAATTATCACCCTATTCAATTATTGGTAGTCGATAAACACTCTCAAGGTTCTATCCTTTTTATGTACAAATAACAACGGGTGCACCCCAAGGGGATACACTAGGCCTTATAAAACCCTTTTCTAGCAAATCTTTTAATTGCTCCTTTAATTGACATAATTCTGCTGGGGCCATCTATATGGATGGATAGAGATAGGCTGAGTGCCTGGAAGTAAATGAATACCGAAATCTACTTCTCGTTCTGGAGGTAAACCTGGAAGCTATTAGGAAAACACATTAACAAATTCATTCACTATTGGAGCTGATTGAAGAGTTGGTATTTTTGCCTCCATATCCCTCACTCTAACTAGATGAAATATATCCCTTTGACATCATCTTCTTTTCCTTAAAATAGGAAATAGACTTACCCTTTGGTGCTCCGATTTTGCCTTCCCACTCGAGGACTACCTCATTTGGAAAGTGGAAGTACACTCTCTTAGTTTGGCAATCCATGGTGGCATTGCAAGAAGCTAACCAATCCATACCCATTATAATATCAAAATTTACAATTTCCAGCTTAATAAAGTCACCAATGTGTCACAGTCACAAATAATTACTATGCAGTTCTAATAAACCCTTTTGGCTATAATAGACTTCCCTGTTGGTGTATACACATCAAATGGTTTGTTCAGTAGTTTAGGTGTTATTTTAAGCTTACCAACAACTAGTGGAGTGATATATAATAGTGTAGAACTAGGGTCAATCAATGCATATACATTATGTGAAAAGATGGACAATGTACCTCTAACTACATCGGGTGAGGCTTCCAAGTTCTGCTGACTCCCTAGAGCATATGTGCAACTTTAGACTCCAGTAGAACTAGGTGCCTCTCTAACACCTTTACCATGACCTATAGGAACTTATTGCGCTTTACCTAATAGAGGCATTGGTGATGACAATGCAACAACTGATTTAATAGGTTATGCTATATCACTATGCATCTTCTTGAACAATCTCTCATCATATGGCCTGGCATACCATACCAATAATAAACATCTATCCTGATGCGACATATACCTAAATGATTTCTCCCACATTGCTTGCATAGGTTCCTAGGAGGCCCTTATTGGCTGAATACCCCGCTGTCCATGCACCTAGGCCTTCACTTCTTTGCCCAAATTGATTACCTTTAGACCCTTGATGTTGTGGTAGAGCACTAGTTGTAGTGTAGGAGGATGCTAGCCTAGGCAGCCCATTAGAAAATCGATGCCTAAACTCACCTTGGGATGGTGTAAACTGCCATGTAGATTTAGCCCTCTTGCACTGCCCCCTTTCTAACTCTTGGTCCTTCTTCTTTGCCTTTGATCCTCTAGTTTTTATTAAAAAGCTTGCATTCTTTCTATATCTATGTCTTGTTCAAAGATGCAATGGTACAATCTCTAACCAAATACGAGTCCAATCTATCAGTGTAAAGATGATCTCTATCCTCTATATTAGTAACTACATTGGGAGCATACTTGGCCAATGAATTAAAAATTGAAGACTATACTCCCTGACACTCATATTCCTTTAGTAGAGATTCAGGAACTGGTCTGCATGGGCTTCCAGATCTCTAATGGCAAGTAATAGTCAAGAAATGCCTTTTTGAACTCTTTCTAAGTAGTTGGAGGTGCATCTGTATCATTAGATTGCTTCCAAGCTTCATACCACAATATAGCCACATCTTTCAATCTATACGTTGTCAGCTCTATAGCTTTTGTACCACTTACACACATAACATCCAAGGTGTGTTAGATTTGATCGATAAAATCTTGCGGATCTTCGTTAGGATCTGAACCGATAAATGATAGAGGCACTAAATTAAGAAAATCATGTATCCTCGTACTAGCTTCCTTATCTGCACTATTTGAACCTATAACTGGGCCTTCTTGTCTTTGACCTTGTCCAATAAATATACGAGCCAATAGTTAGACTACATTTCTCAGATCCTGTATAGTAGCATTAGTAGGTGGTTCTGGGGCAATTTCACTATTGCCTAGTTTATTAGGAGATGGAGGAGTCGGAGTTGTTTGTGATAGAGACTCATCTTGAGCCTTATTTCATTGTCTAACCCGACTAGTGCCACTAACTACCAGTTTCACTTCCTACACTTTTCCTTTGCTTTTCCTTGTTTTTGGCATACTTGTTGTACAAAACAATTTAGAGGTTAGACACAATCCACCTATAACATTTGGCTCTAGGGCACGATCTAAAGAATAAAAAGAAAGTGATAGCTCCTAAATGTCATGTAGCCTCTTATTTATAATTGTGGTGCACAACACATCTATAAGTAAGATTCTTCATAGACATAGATTTATAGAATTTTTAGGATGACCTGCTTTGATACCACTTTTATCACGCCCGAAACACCCAAAGTCTCATTAAGGCAGACTGACACCTATTGCCCAAAAGGCTTGGGAGAACCAACCTGTAATCAAGCACTATATATGAACCTTATAAGGGATTTCCACACTTAACATGCTTTCAAGAAAGTAGACAATAAAAACAAGCCAAAAGAAAATAGATATGACTAGGCTGTTAGAGCTACAATGTCTAAAATACGAGACATGACTACGCTTTACTTTACATAGCCTATAAAGCATCTAGATAGGGAACACTATTTAATAAGGGTCAAGACAGGCCCTACCTTAACTAACGACTATATAATATAAAAAATATGAACTCTAGACACACAAAGGCCCGAAACAACCTGGAGCTCAATAATAGCAGTTGGATATCCTGTACTCCTACTGGGGAGATCCACTAGCTCCTGTACTTGTGGCATGAAAAGTAGTTCCCCCGTGAAGGACATTAGTATGAGATAATATAATGAATATATAAGTCAAGGAGTACTATATGTGAAATAAGAATTCAATGAAATCATGCACCGGTGTAAAAATAAGTGAGCACCTTTAGTTATATTGTGAAATCATGTACTTTATGTCCTTTTTGTTACTTTACCTTTCTTTACCTTACGTCTGTACACAGATATAATACAAATGACCAGCTGATCAGTGGTAAATAAATATCAGGATCAATCCATGCTATGGTTTCCTTTCACCCCTGGGATACCCCACGTGATATAGGATCGACCCATGCTATGTGATTTTTCCACCTCTATAATACCACTCATCAATAAGCAATTTCACTTATATCTTTTTATTTACTTTTTAGATGATTCTTTTGGTGGTCATAACATTTTGAACTGTAGGACTACATAATAACAAGCAACATGCAAACAATCATGTAAGACAATACCACAGTGAAAAGAATAGGTTACACGACTAATGAATTACGTAGAAGATGAAATAACACATGGACTTTATTTAGCTAAAAAGAGAACTCATGTATCTTGGTATCTAAAATATATATGCAGACTTGATGATGACTATACATTGGAACACATCAATATGTTAAATGATTGTAACGACCAAAATCTAGGGCCTAGATGTGACACGACGAATGGGGAACCTGAAGGGACCCCAAACAAGCCTCTTAACATATCATTACATATCATTGGTCTCGAAAGCAATTAAACAACATAGTAAGAGTAGAAATAAGAGAAAAAGGGCTTAAATGGATACTTTCATAACATAAACATCAAAACAAGAGAGTAAAGGCTCACTACATAACATGCCCAACAACTCTACTACATAGATAAGAGCAGGGGCCAAGACAAGCAACCGGGCTCACCCTCATAGTCAATATATACATAAAAGAAAGGTATTCTTAGTACATAGCATGAGATCATGGACATTGTCCGCGAAATGGAGGACTTACCAACTAGATTGAGAGAATTCGTATAAGCCACGTGGAGGAAGATGCTCAAGCGATGCTTCAGTTCATACATGGTGACATCATGTAGGCATAGAGTATGTATTAGTACATTTGAATGTACTAAGTATGTAGAATTCAATACAACAAGAGATAAGCATCATACTCAAAATGCATAAGCATATCAATGAGTAGCATATAATGATATGGCATGCATGGTAGATGCTTGAAGTAAATCATGCTTAAATAGAACATAATACATGTACAAGAAGAGACCATCATTATAGAATTCATAGGTCATCAGGGTACAAATCCCTTAATTTGTTGGTGGATCATCGCACCCTACTACCCTTGGTAATTGAGGTACAAACCCCTCAATTGGTTATCAAGGTACAAACCCCTTGACATGGTTGGTGGATCGTCACACCCTATCACCCATGGTGATTAAGGTACAAACCCCTTAACCCGGTTACCAAGGTACAAAGCCCTTGATTGTTGGTGGATCGTTACACCCTACCACCTATGATGATTGAGGTACAAACCTCTCAACTCGGTTGTCAAGGTATAAACCTCTCGGCATGGTTCCCGGGCACTTAACCCCCCGAGTAGGGCATGGTCAAATTCTAACACTATATAGGAGAATATCATATACATACATTTCTTTCATCATCATAAAGGCATTCAACTTATAAGACATCCATTGGACCTTTAATTCCTCAAGAAACCATAACAGACACTTTATCAATTACTTGGTGGGTATGCAATGCTAGTGTGAAATCATGCAATTCAAGAGTAGAATCATGCTAGAAAATTCAGTGTAATACCATCAATAGATACTTGGTAATACTCTCAAACAATATACATTAGAACCCTTCATCAAATTTCACAATAGATGTTAGAATTCATAGCTCAAAACATGCTAAAAGAATCTCAATTTCATGAAACCCCAAGATAGTGTGCAGTAAAATTCATAATAAGTAAGACCATGAGGAAATCAACTTCTAATGCAATTTAGGTAAAAAGGAAGCTTGGGCACTATAGGTGAAAGGAGCCAATGGTCGAAACCCACATACCTAAGCTTTGGAGAATTCTTGATGAAGACTAGAAATGAAGACTTGAAGCTTGAGTGAAATCCTTAAGATCCGGAAGAGATTTGGACACTTGAATTTTGAGGTGAAATATTGTCTAAGTGTTTAAGAGAGTATTTGGGAATGTCTTGAATGATATGAAGGTAAAATATGGAAAAGCATAGGTATTTTCACACATGGGATCACTTAGGCCAAAAACCTAAGAGCCTTAGATCGAGATAGAAATTGGTAGCCAAAAATACACTATAGCGCACCTTTGGCGCGTTATGCCAAGAGCGCGGATGCTCTCTGGAAATCGCATTTTTGTAATTTTTGAATTTAAATATGGTTGCTCTAAAATTAGGGTTAGACCCTTTTCCTACTCAATTTCATCCCCTGATCAAGAATATGAAATTGGATTTTCGATATCATGTACGAATTTTGAGATATATGGAAATTATGATTCTGGGCACTTTCGAGGCACATTTTCAGGCACTTCTTGGGGTCGTTTCAATATCTCCCCCTTGGGAACATTCGTCCCCGAATGTCAAAGAAAGGAATATGAGAGATGAAAACATGACAATTTCATCCCACATAAGGATGCAACAATACTCTTAAACATCATTTCAAAAATCTCAACATAAGTGTAAAATCATCATGAATTTGTCAATTTAAACATGAATATATGCAGTGACATGAGGGCTGAATATAAGACTTGAAATCACATAGGGGACTTAGATTAATAACTTAAACTTTAGTGGAGTAAAAAAGGTAAGGATATCGCTTTTACATGTCCACTTCGGCCTCCCAAATAATACTTTCAACTTGATGATTCCTCCAAAGGACCTTAATCTCTTCACTTGTCTATCCACAATCTGCACCAGAACCTCTTCATAAGTCAAATTGTCTTCAATAACACCCACAATATCAAGAGGCACAATAGCATTAGGGTCTCCCACACATTTCCTCAACATGGATACATGAAAGACCGGATGAACCAAATCCATCTCACTAAGCAATTCCAACTCATAAGCTACCTTGCCAATCATCCTCATTACCCTATAAGGATCAACATATCTTGAAATCAACTTGCATTTTTATGAAAATGAATCACACCCTTCATTGGTGACACCTTCAAATAGACCCAATCACCAACTTTTTTATTTAAGATCCCTTCTCCTCACATCAGCATAGGACTTTTGGCGACTTCAGGCCCTCTTCAACCTTTCTCTAATCATCCAAACGTTCTCAAGAGCCTCTATAACTAGATCTGGTCCCAACAAAGCCACCTATCCAAGCTTAAACCACCCAATTAATGATCTACAACATCTAAAATAGGGAGCCTGAAAAGGGGACATACCGATGCTAGAATGATAGCTATTGTTATAGGCAAACTCAACCAACGGAAGATTATCATCCCAACTACCCTTAAGCTCTAATACACAAGCCCTAAGCATATCATCAAGTGTTTGGATAGTTCTTTTGGCTTGGCCATCTGTTTGAGGGTATAAGGCCGTACTAAGTTTAACTCTTATACCAAGGCCCCTTTGGAAGTACCTCCAAAAATGTGAAGTAAATTGAGCACCACAATCTGACACGATGGACAAATAAATCCCATGCAACCTTAGCAAGTCATAAATGTACAACCTAGCATAATCTTCAGCCCCATTTGTGGTCTTAACCGGTAAGGAGTGAGCCAATTTTATCTTCTTATCAACCACAACACAAATGGAATCAAAACCCTTTCTAGTCCTTTGCCACCTAACCATAAAATCCATATTAATCTCCTCCCACTTCCAAGTAGGAATCTCTATCTCTTGTGCTAGGCCACCCAGTCTTTGATGCTCGGCTTTGACTTATTGGTAACTATGAAAATCGAAAACAAATTTGGCGATGTCCCTCTTCATGCCTCTCCACCAATATAGATCCCCCAAATCTCTATACATTTTTGTAGAATCGGGGTGAATATAATAGGAAGAACCATGAGCCTTATCAAGAATCTTTTCTCTCAAGCCATCAAACATAAGGCACATATAACTTACCTTGGTATCTAAAGGTACCATCTCCCTCTTGGGAGAAAACCTCCACCTTACTATCTTTTACTAATGCCTTCAATTCCAACAAAGTGGGGTCAAGATCTTTCTTAGCTTTCACCTTCTCAACCAATGAAGATTTAGAACCACCACCAATAACACCAACATTATCAACCTCTTCCAACCTAACTACCAATGATAAGCCAACCGATGGACCTCCCGAGCAACCCCTTTTCCACCATCATCAATATGTGCTAGGCTACCTATAGACAGCCTACTCAAAGCATTGGCCAGCATTATCGAGATTATAATGCACACTCATATCATAGTCCTTAAGAAGTTCTAACATCCTTCTTTGTCTCAAGGAACATTTAAAAAATCATGTAAGACAATACCACAGTGAAAAGAGTAGGTTACACGACTAATGAAATACGTAGAAGATGAAATAACACATGGACTTTATTTAGCTAAACAGAGAACTCATGTATCTTGGTATTTAAAGTATATATGCAGACTTGACGATGACTATACATTGGAACATATAAACATGTTAAATGATTGTCATGACCCAAGCCCAGGGCCTAGATGTGACACGGCGAATGGGGAACCCTATGGGACCCCAAACAAGCCTCTTAACATATCATTACACATCATTGGTTGCGAAAGCAATTAAATAACATAGTAAGAGTAGAAATAAGAGAAAAAGGTCTTAAAGGGATACTTTCATAACATAAACATCAAACACAAGAGAGTGAAGGCTCACTACATATCATGTCCAACAACACCTCTACTACTTAGATAAGAGTGAGGGCCAAGACAAGCAACCAGGCTCACACTCATACATAGAACATAATACATGTGCAAGAAGAGACCATCATTATAGAATTCATATGTTATCAAGGTACAAACCCCTTGATTGGTTGGTGCATCATCACACCCTACCACTCTTTGTGATTGAGATACGAACCCCTTTATTAGTTGTCAAGGTACAAACCCCTCGACATGATTGGTGGATCATCGCACCCTACCACCCATGGTAATTGAGGTACAAACCCCTCAACCCAGTTACCAAGGTACAAACCCCTTGATTAGTTAGTGGATCGTCATACCCTACCACTCATGGTGATTGGGGTACATATCCATCAACCCGATTGTCAAGGTATAAACCCCTCGACATGGTTCTCAGGCTCTTAACCCCTCTTCCCGAGTAGGGCATGGTCAAATTCCAACACTATATATGAGAATATCATATACATGTATTTATTTCATCATCATAAAGTCATTCAACTCATAAGACATGCATTGGACCTTTAATTCCTCAAGAAACCATAACCGAACACTTTATCAAACACTTGGTGGGTGTGTAATGCTAGTGTGAAACCATGCAATTCAAGAGTGAAATCATACTAGAAAATTCAGTGTAAATCCATCAACGGATACTTGGTAACACCCTCAAACAATATATATCAAAATCCTTTATCAAATTTCATAATAGATCATAGATTCATTGCTCAAAACATGATAAAATAATCTCAATTTCATAAAACCCTAACATAGTGTGTAGTTAATTCATAATAAGTAAGACCCATAAGTAAATCAACTTTAAATCATATAATTTAGGTAAAAATGAAGCTTAGGCACCATGGGGGAAAGTACCCAATGGTTGAAACCCATATATCTTAATTTTGGAGAATTCTTATTGAAGATTGAAAATGGAAACTTGAAGATTGAGTGGAATCCGTAAGATCCGGAAGAGATTTGGACACTTGAATTTTGAGATGAAATATTATTTAAGTGTTTGAGAATGTTTTGAATGATATGAAGGTAAAATTTGGTTAAGTATAGGTATTTTCATGCATGGGAACACTTAGGTCCAAGACCCAAAAGCCTTAGACCGAAATAGAAACTGGCAGCCAAAAATATACTATAGCACGCCCTTGGCGCATTGCGCCAGGGGCGCGGATGATCTCTAGAAATCGCACTTTTGCAATTTATAAATTTTGATATGGTTGCTCTAAATTTGGGGTTAGACCCATCTCTCACTCAATTTGACGTCCTGATCAAGAATATAAAGTCGGATTTTTGATATCACGCCCGAATTTTGAGCTATAAAGAAATTATGATTTGGGGCACTTCCAAGGCACATTTTCGGGCACTTTTTGGGGTTGTTTCAATGGTAAAGACAAGGTTATTAGTTACATCAAAGTTTGTAAGTGCCTCTATATGCCAAGGAAGGATATACACTTCATGTCAAATAATATGAAAGCGAGCAGCCTTACATACCTTGTTGTATCACCTCGTTATTTCCTCAAAGCCACCTCCTTTTTTCCCAAATATTTATCTAAAATAGGGTCATGATAAAACTAGTATTAGTAGCTATTAGACATGTTTTAGTAGTCCAATGTCATCCAATCCTAATTTCATCAGTGTTTTTTAGAATAATCCCAATCCTCATAGGAAGCGGACTAATTTCACACTCACATAGGTGAAATCTATTGAGAGTGCCACTGTAAAATTAACAATCTACCCATACGGACTACAAATTTTCATTAAGAGTTTTTTAAACTCAATCTTCACAATTTACTATAGAAAATAATGTACTCACATCATAGGGAGGCAATAAAAAAATAGTGCATCTTTCACAAGAAGTCATCATATAATTTGTTCTTCCTATTGAACCTGGGTATAAGATCTCTAGTCCCCAGGTTGGGTTTTCTCATATATGACTCAAGAATTTATAGGCTTCAATCCTATCCCCCTTGATATACTACAAACCATTTCTCTTGATAAGACCTTAGTAAGAGGATCTGCAAGATCATCACATGATTTGACATAATAAACATTGATGGTACCACTTGTCAAATATGATCTTACATTACTATGTTTCCTCCTCATAGGTCTGGATTTACTGTTGTAATAATGGTTTTGAACTCTACCAATTGCAGTAGTGCTCTCACAATGAATTTAATAGGTTTTACAAAATAAGGAACTCAACTAATTCGCTTCCTCACTAGCTCAAGCTAAACCAATTAGTTCATCTCCATGGTAGAGTTTGCAATACTAGTTTGCTTTTTAGAGTTTCAATAAATAGGATCACTATCCAAAGTAAAATCTCTTCAGCGGTAGAACAGGAATCACCTGATAAAGTATTACAAGTCTGCATCAGAAAAGCCGTCAAGTACAATAGGATATTTTTTATAGAACAAACCACATGTTTTTGTTCCAATTAAATATCTCATAACTTTTGTTATAGCATGCCAATGTTCATTACTTAGCTTGCTTGTAAACCTTCTAAGTACTCATACCGCATATGCAATATCAGATCTAGTGGAATCAGTCATATATCTCAAACTCCCAACAAAGCTAGCATATTGCTTTTGATTTATCCCATCATTTTCACTTTGAATATGGAACACGTGAACACTTGTATCAAAAGGAGTTAAAATATATTCAGAATCAAGAAAGTTATATTTTTTCAAAATTTTCTCAACATAATGTGACTGGTCAAAGAAAATTTCATCACATGTTCTAGTTATTTTTATTCAAAAGAATAAAATCTGCCTCACCAAGAACTTTTATTATCAAAATGGCTTCTAAGAATGTTTTTTGCATCATCAATAATATTCATGTTAGAACTAAAGATCAACAAATCATCAATATATAGGCAAATAATAAAATGTGAATTATTCCAAGACTTATGACATATGCATTTATCAAACTCATTTGTTTTAAAATAATTTTCAATCATGCAGGAATTAAACTTTTCATGCCATTGCATCGGTGCCTGTTTCAAGCCATATAGAGATTTAGTAAGCTTACACACTTTGCTTTCTTGGCCTGTTGAACAAAACCCTTGGGTTGTTCCATATAAATATCTTCATTTAGGTCTCCATTTAAAAAAATAATTTTTACATCCATTTGATGAATTTGAAAATAAAAAATTATAGAAATAACAGTTGAAAGTCTAATAGATGTTATTCTAGTTATCGGAGAAAAAGAGTCAAAAAACTCTAGGCCTTCAAATTGCTTAAATCCTTTTTGCAACTATTCTAGCCTTATATTTAGCAATAGATCCATACGATTTGAACTTTTTTTGTAAGACCCATTTGCAACCAATTATTTTACAATCCGGTGGTAAATCAACTAACTTCTAAGTTTTATTATAAATTAGTGATTCTATTCATCATTTGCAGTCTCTTTCCAGAAAATTACATCATGTGAAGATAATACTTCTTTTAAAGTGAGAGGATCATCTCTAATATTAAAAATATAAAAATCAAGACCAAAATCTTTTTCTACTCTAGGTCTTTTACTTCTTCTTAATTCAAAATTATCAATTTCTTTATTTTTCAAAGTAGAAGTAGAAGAACTAGGTAGTGACAAAATATTTTGTTCAATCCTTTGGCCTCCACTATTTTTAGAATCAAAAGGAAACTTATTTTCATAAATACTAGCATCGCCTAATTCAATAACAATATTATCTTCAAGATTGAAAATCTATAGGTTGTACTATTTGAAGCATAACCAAGAAAAGTACAAGCAGTAACTTTCTTACCTAACTTTGTAATCTTGGGATCAATTAGCCTCACAAAGGCAAGACAACCCCAAACTCTTAGATATCCCAAGTTTGACTTGTGACCTTTACACAACTCAAAAGGTGTTAGTTTGGACTTTTTATGAGGTATACGATTTAACACATAATAAACTGTCAAAAGTATGAGTTGGGCGTTACGTATCGCCGTCCCCATTGGACTTTTTATGAGGTATACGATTTAACACATAATAAACTGTCAAAATAGCTTCATCCCAAAAACTTAAAGGTGTACTTGACTCAATAAGCGTGACAATAGTCAATTCAACCGAAGTTCTATTTTTTATTTCAGCTACACCATCAGATGTAGGAGAACAAGTAGGAGCAGTTTCATGAATTATTCCCAATGATCTAACAAAAGAATTAAACTCATTTGACTCATATTGGCGACCTCTATCACTTCTAATTTTTTTTATCTTTCTTCCAAACTAATTTTCAACGTCATGGAGATAAACTTAACATCACTTTTATTTTTCATTAAGTAAACATATGCAAACTTAAAAAAATCGTCAATGAAAGTGATAAAATATCTATTTCCTCCATGAGTTAAAATTCGATCGAGTTCACAAATATCAGCGAGAACTAATTCTAATAAATTAGTTTTTCTTTCGGTATGAAAATGAAGCCTTTTAGTGATCTTGGCTTTACTACAAGCCTCACACTTTTCAAAACCCTTTTTAACCATTGTGATTAATCCTAAACTACTCATGATTCTAACACAATGGTCATTTAAAAATTTTATTCATTTCAACATTCAGTTTAAACATCCCATAACAAGCATACCCCTTTCCTACAAAAGTACCCTTTTTCATAGTTACATATTGATTAGATTCAATAATCTATTTGAAGCCTGCTCTATTAAGAAGAAAATCAGACATAAATGTTTTCTCATAGAAGGAGTATAAAATACATCTTTTAAATTTAATACTCTTCTAGAGGTAAAACACAATTCGACATCTCCCGTTCCAACCACTTGTGTAGTGTGAGAATCACCAAGCATGATGATTTTGGGCTCCTCAAAAGGAACATATTTTTTTAAACTAATCTTTTCCATAACAGACATGATGGTTTGCACCAGAATTGTCACGACCCAACCCCGTGGGCCGTGACTAGTGTCCGATTGGGGCACCCAAATCCGAATACCAA
>DF363668.1:0-25350 GCA_000787875.1 Solanum virginianum
ATAGTTTGAGGTATAAAGTACTTTATTCTTGTGATATCTTTGATTTCTTTTCGGTATTCTTTAGAAGACGATTAGTTTATATGTTAATTATTATCTTTAGTTACTCATAAAGCGATCAAGATCCGAATCTAACGTTTTGACTCGTTATCTCAAGTAAAGGCATTAGATTTCTTCCATAAATCTTTACGTTATTACTTGGATCTTGTCAAGGCCTTAGAATATCAATTTCTTGAAAATTCTTAGATCTTTCCTTTGAATTTCCCATATCTTTAACTAGTTTTTATCTTCTTGTTTTTTTGTTGTTGCTTCTGCATTCTAGTATTCGCTCCATCTTGGTATTGTTTCTAACCTCGATCCTATCAAGTGGCATCAGAGCGGTTCTATCAAGATTTCATTCTTGGTAAATCTTGTGATTTCTTAAATATAAAGAGCAAAAAAAAGTTTTAAAAAAACGTAAAAAAAAGTTTTAAAAAAAGGAGATAACTTGCTCTCCAAGAAATTCGTTTACTTACCGTCAAAATCATGCCTTAGTTGTTTCCAAATAAAAAGGAATTAAGAAGAGGGGATTCTAAATCTTTGAGGATAAGGGAAATGTTTTTCTTATTCTTATATAATTCTAAGTAAGTTCCTTTCTATTTGTGTTTTGTTTCAACTAATATCCTACTTGTTAGAATTTTTTTTATTCTTATATAATTTTAAGTAAGTTCCTTTCTATTCGTATTTTTTTTCAACTAGTTCCTATTGTTATGGTACTAGTTCTTTACTTTCTTTTGCGCCCCAAAAATCTATACTTTATTACTAAGAATTTGATACTTGTTTGGGTTTAATTATAAATCTACAAAGTACTCTTATTCAAAGTTTACTTGAGGGGAAAAAGACAAGCATGGGTGAGTTTAAAAGAGGGCAAAAGTCATATTAAGTGTGCAATTGATATTTTCCTTTAAGATGTCTAATTCAGGTGGTGATGAAGAAAGGGCTCATTTAGAAGCTGAGATCAAAGGAAGGAATGACTTCACCCTTCAACCTATGCACGAATAATTCAAGAGATGGAACCTTCAATTTTAAGAGATGAGAAATATGATTACCGGGCAGAATGAGACCATAGCTGCAATTAGGAGGGAGAATAATATTGTACCACCCAATCATGTTAGACTCCAAGTTAGAAGAAATATACCACATGCCCCTTTTGTAAATATTGAATATGATAATGATGATTTTGATGGTGAAGTTAATCTATAAAGAAGAGATAGGAGCGGACAAAGAGGTAAAGTAGAAGATGATAATATAAGTAGTATAAAAATAAAGATTCCATCTTTCAAGGGGACAAGGGACCCTGACTTGTACTTTGATTGAGAGAGATGAGTTGAAGCCATCTTTGATTGTCATAATTACTCTGAGGCTAAGAAAGCTAAACTTGGTATTGTTGAGTTTTCTGATTATTCTGCTTCTTGGTGGATAAAGCTTGCTAGGGATAGAGTGCAAGATGAGCTAGCACCTATTGCCACCTAGGCAGAGATGAAGAGGGTGATGAGGAAGAGGTTTGTGCCATCATATTTTCAAAGAGAGCTGCAACCTCGCCTTTAACACTTGAAGCAAGGTCCCATGTTAGTGGATAAGTACTTCAAAAGCATAGATATGGCTATGATCCAACCTAATTGCATGGAGGAAGAAGAAGTTACAATGGCTAGATTTTTAAATGGTTTAAATTCTGAAATAGCTAATGTAGTAGAGATACAATAGTATGTAACTTTAGATGAGTTGATTTGTCTGTTAAAGTAGAAAAACAAATCAAGAAAAAGCAGCAACCTAACTCATGTAGAAATTGGCCTCATCTCTAAGAAGCCATGGTTAATTCAAGAGGGAAAAGTTCCTTCTAAACCTCAAGAAGACAAAGGTAAAGGTAAAGTTGGTAAGGGAGGTAAAACCTTCTAGTTCTATTCAATGTCAAAAATGTCATAGGAGGGGTCATATGATGCATGAATGTCCAAGTAGAAGAAACATCATACTTAGAGAGAATGAAGAATATGAGTGTGAAAAACGTGAGAGGAAAGAAGAAGAGGGAGGAGGTGTAAGTGAGGAAGATGATTTAGAACTGCCCAATGATGGTATAATTGGGGTAGCTAGGAGGATTATGACTATTAATTTGGGTAGTAGTGATGAAGGATAGAGGGAGAATTTATTCGATACTAGATTGGAATAAAGGGGAGGACTTATTCTATGATTATTGATGGGGGAAGTTGTGCAAATATGGTGAGTTCATATTTAATAGATAAGCTAGGAATTGCATGCATGAAACACTCTACCCCATATAGGCTCCAATGGTTGAATGATAGTGGAGAGGTAAAAGTAAACAAACAATACATGATTTTATTCATTGTTGGTAGGTATAAAGATGAAATTCTTTGGGATGTAGTTCCAATGCAAGCATATCATATTTTACTTGGCCGACCTTGACAATAACATGATTTCATTCAATATTGGTAGGTATGAAGATAAAATTCTTTGTGATTTAGTTTCAATGCAAGCATGTCATGTTTTACGTGGCCGACCTTGGCAATATGATAGGAATACTACTCATCATGAGAGAAAGAATAGGTACAGTTGCATAATGGTAAGAAATTTACTCTTGTACCATTATCTCCTTCACATGTGTTTAAAGATCAGAAACGATTGAGGGAAACAATGGGAAAGCAAAGGGGAGAGATAAAAAATGAGCTTGAGGGAAAAAAAGGGGCCAAGAGATAGAAAAAAAATGGCCAAGAAAAAGAGAAAGAAGGTAGCAAACTAAGTAAAGAGGCAAAAGAGAGTTTGAGTGAAAAAATAAAAAGTTTTGGTGAGAGAAAAGAGCCTAAGGAAAAGAAAAAAGAGAGTCTTTATGTAAAATCCAAAGAGTGTTTGAATGCTAGAAAAGAGCGGCTAAGGATATGAGAATTTTTTTTAAAAAAGAGGGTAAGGAAAAGAAAAAAGAGAGTCTTTATGTAAAATCCAAAGAGTGTTTGAATGCTAGAAAAGAGCGGCTACCCATAGTACAACTTACTTACAAAGAAGTGTTGATTAACTTTGAAGAACTAACTCCTTCTTTGCCAAATAGTGTTTTTTCTCTTTTGCAAAGTTTTGAAGATTTTTTTCCTGATGATTCTCCAAAGTGGTTGACACCTTCGAGAGGGAACTCCTTCTTTGCCAAATAGTATTCCTTCTCTTTTGCAGAGTTTTGAAGGTGTTTTTTCCTGATGATACTCCAAAGGGGTTACCACCTTTGAGAGGGATTGAGCACCAAATAGACTTTGTGTCTGGGTCTCAACTACCTAATAGGCCTGCCTATTAGAGTAGTCCTGAAGAGACCAAGGAATTACAAATCCAAGTAAATGCTTAAAAAGGATTTTGTTCGAGAGAGCATGAGCCCAGGTTCTGTTCATGTCTTATTAGTACCCAAAAATGATAGAACATGAAGGATGTGTGTGGATTATAGAGTTATCAACAAGATAACAGTAAAATTGAACTATATGGATCAACTATAAAGCGGTCAAGATCCAAATCTAACGTTTTGACTCATTTTCTCAAGTAAAGGCGTTAGATTTCTTCCATAAATCTTTACATTATTACTTGGATCTTGCCAAGACCTTAGAATATCAATTTCTTGGAAATTCTTACATCTTTCCTTTGAATTTCCCATATCTTTAATTAGTTTTTATCTTTCTTTTTATGTTGTTGCTTCCGCATTCTAGTATTCACTCCTTCTTAGTATTATTTCTAACCTTGATCCTATCAGTAGGATACTCTACGAGTCATACTTGTACCTCATATCAGATTCTCAAATATAATTTTCTCAGGTGTATTGGTACTACGAGGCTACAGTATGACTCGTAGATCACCCTGTGAGTCATACCTTCACCTCATACCTATAAACCTACATCTGATTCAGTGTGTTTACTTTAGTTGTTCGTTACTTCTTGCTTAATTGCTTTGTTTGGGTTAAACATCATGAGGCTCATTGACTGGTATTTGCTAAATTTTCAAATACGATTCCTCCAAAAGGTAGAAGGGGTGTTGCCTTAAATTTGAGACACCAATTAAGAGATGAAATGTCGAACGATGCTCAATTAGATAGGTCAAATAAGAAGATGAATATACACATTGACCCTAAAGCAAATGTACCATTGACAAGGTTTTGGGCATCAAGAGTCCCAATAGAAGTCACTAGTCCCTCCTAGTCTGAAGAGGAGGGTAATGGAGAAGGATCGGATGATGACCTCGTAGACTTTATTGAGGTATTACAGACCCAGCCTGAGGAGACTGTACCCCAATAGCTAGTTGATCCTACTTATACTTTCATGTTCATGGATACCCAAAACACAAGATGGTGCGTACCAGGCATGAAAGAGATTTATGATAAGGGGATAGAACTAAAAGGTCAGGGGAAGCTGGTCTGGCAATTCTATGAGGAGGCGAAGCTCAATGACTCAGGGCTGAGTGGTGTGCCAAACTTGGAGGCTGAAATTAATCGCCATAGGCTAGGGTGGCATTCACATAAGTTTGGCAAGTACACACAGTACTTAGTTCGAGAATTTTATGCATCCTACTATGCTACCATTCGTAGGGACCTTCCTAGAAACAAGAAGGCAATTGAGCAACCACGGTTGCGTGAGGTCCTAGTTCAGGGTAAGATAGTTAACATTTCTGAAGAAACTATCAAAAGGGTTCAGTTTGGGCCAAACAATAGATCTCCCCATTCAATTGTTGAATATGATAACCAAATTGAGAAGATGAGGAAGGCGATGAATAAGAAGGATGTTGTGTTGAAAACAAAGCTCCTCAGGTGAATAGAAGGCTAGATTTGTGAGGTAGGTGCTGAGCCTACATGGGTTACTAACCACGCCGATCCTATTGTGAAGTCCCACATCTCATTCTGGGAAAAGTTTTGGTGATCCATCATCCATTGGTGAATCAGGCCCACATTCATGGATAATGTAATCACATTGGAGAGAGTTGTGTTGTTAGCTAGCATTCTAGCTGGCTATGAGATTGACTAGGCTCGTATTATGGCGAAGCAAATCCATGAGTCAATGATTCATACCCAAACTGCGTTGCCTTTTATCATCCTAATACACAAATTATGCAATGTAGCTGGGGTACATGTTTCTCTCTATTAGGATCCACATATAGAGGCCCTGCTCATCATGGATCCCAGCCTGATCAAGGCTGATGAGAACCCGATGGACCTATAGAGAGTTGCTTCTCCTCCCATCCCAGAGCCATTCCTTGTTGAGCCTCCGAATCAAGAGCAGACCCCAGCCACCACCAACATTACTCCAGCTACCGCAGAGCTATCTCCAGCTATTGAGGTTAAGGTGATACCATCTTCTAGTATACTGGCATAATTTACTATGCAGGTTGATTCTCTTATCTCTGTTATTGCTTTTCAAGCACTGATGCGTAGGGTAACCACAGTGGAGTTCAAATTTCAGAGGTTCGCTGGCCAGATCAAACCATAGGTCAGTCAAATAGTCTAGGCCTCAAACGAGAGACCAAGGGCATTCGCTCATGATATGATCAATCAGAGAGTTAGAGTAGTGGATGCCCAAGTAGATGCCTTCTAGGAGAGGATCAAGAAGAGGTTCATGGATGCTCGGCCTGCTGATATGAGCGCAGTGACAGAGGAGTTAGCCAAGTTCAAGGATGACTTGTTGAAATATTACTGGCCCCGATACCAGTCCCCGACGTGGCATCGACAGGTGAAGATATATTTGACTTATTCGAGGATCGCCCACATGCCCACGGGAAGAGGCCCCTCGAGAGTGAGGACCTATATACGAGCCGAAAGAGGCCGAGGACTAACGATGAGGTAGCAGCACTGGAGGAGGAGCCAATATCAGATGAGGTGGTGTAGAAGTTTCTAGCCCTGATAGCTATACAGAGGGATTGGGAGCAGCTGATAGCATAGGGAGAGAGTAGTTCACATGCTGCTATAGCCCAGACTTCAGAGCAGGAGACCGTGGCTTAGGACCCCCAGGACCATACAGATGCCGATTCTTGAGCACCATTTTGTTTGATATTTTGACCCCAGCGCTTACTTGCTTTATGGATACTTCATTCTTTTTGTTAGACAATATTTTCTTTTATTGGTTTTTGCATATTTTTAAATGTTTTATTTTGAATGTTGTTTTAATTATGTTTGGATGTTTGGTTTTGAAATGATGGTTTTTAGTGTGTGTATATATATATGTGTGTGTGTGTGTGTGTGTATGTGTGTGTATATGTGTGTGTGTGTGTTTTGGATATTTGTTTTAACATGTGTTTTTAATTTGAGGACAAAGTATTCTATTTTGGTGGGGTGTGGGGAGTTATAGATTAAGGTGAAGTCTGAGTAACCTCAAGTCCATAACTTCCCCTATGTTTGATCCCAAGATTTTTTTGTCGTGCTTCTCTTTCCTTGTGGATGTTTTAACTTCTATTGAACCGACATGTTTAGGTAGTGTAGATAATTTGTAGATATATATTAGTTATGATCTTTTGGGATATATATAGTTTTTAAATGCTTTTTGAATGTTTAAAAATTTGGTACCCTCAAAATTTTTGAGATTGTTGGTTATTAGTGCAATCATGCATGTGATTATCAAGCAATGTTTGTTTTGATAATGAGAAGGTAAGTTTACGCTTGAAGCATGACCTGTGAGTCTATACTTGATTGTGTATGTGATGCCATGTGTATGTGAGCTTATTTTGATGCATTCATGTATTATGTATAGACTCAGAATTTATCTTATTATTCTAAGATTAGACTGGTAATTTTGGTGGATTGGGAAAGGATCTAGGCTATTGTTCTTATTAGTAAAGTCTACTTTTGCCTAAATAACCTACCAAATATGATATTGTATTCCTTTGTTCCAATTGTTTGAGCTTTTCAGGTACCTTTTCTTTCTTGATACCTAGCCAGCCTAGCCTTGTTTCATGAAATACCTTGATATTGTCCCTGGCCTATCCTTGAACATGTGAACCTTGATTGAGGCTAAAAGCCTAAGTTGAGGGTGGCCCTTGTTGTGGTAAAGTAATGAAAGTGAGATGGTTAGTTTGGAAAGAAAGAAAGAAATGAGGAAGTCATGTGTTGGGTTAAAGAAAAGAAAAGTTGTCTTAGATTGAAGAAGAATGCAAAAATGAGTTTAAGATTGAGGAACAGCTGAAAAAGAGAAAGAAAACATCCGGGAAAGGCTTGAAAAGGAAGAATAAGGATGGATTTAATGAAAATGGTTGAGTTATGGAGGTACGAATGGTGAAAAACATGGTTCAAGGATAGCTTTTAGTCACTACTTGCCTAAAATGCCATACCAAAGCCCCATGAGCCTATGTTACAAGCCATTAATTCCTAAAGTGATCCAAATCCACTTTGTCATCAGTCCGGAGTTAAGTCCAAAGGTAAGACTATGGTGTTAGTCATTTTGCATGAATTTCATTTGTGAGAGTTAGAATGCTTACATAGTCCCTGATTTTTAATGCACTTTGAGTGAGAAAGAGAGATTTTTTCTGTGATGGCATTTGCACTGCATAATTAGCATATGACTAATTTAGTGATTGTGGATTTTTGATACTCCTTCATTTGTTATAGCTAGATTGCTGGATATATCTTTATGTTTTGGTTTGCTTAGTAGCTTGGTAATTAGGTTTTAAAAGTGAGAGTTGGGCACTTAAATTATAGTTAAAGGATGTATAAGCCATTAGAGTAGCTACTATATGTTTCTTATTGTCTGTTTAGATCGAGTCATCGCTTAAGGACAAGCAACAGTTCTAAGTTGAGGGTGATGATATGCTATCAAAATACAACATATTTGATGCCTAAAACAAGGAATTTTATGAGTTCTTAATCCAAATTTTTATAGTTTTTATCTGTTTCTATGTTGTTATTGCAGAAAATATAGGTTGGCATGATTTTGGGAGAAAATTACAAATTTTGCTGAAGTACATGACATACGAGATGACCTATGAGTCGTAGCCCAAGCTACACGTCGTAGGGTGATCTTGTAGGAAGAAATAATAAGCAAAAATCAGAAATCTGCTAAGTGGAGGTTAGACTTACGAGGCCACTCTATGAGTCGTAGGTCTCACTACGACTCGTATAGGTGGTTTTGTAGCAAGAAACAGAGAGCAAAATGTTTTGACCAAGAAATGAAGTCCTAGACTATGAGAGGAGCATACGAGTTGTAGGCCAAGCAATGACTTGTACCAGTAGGTCATAACAGTCAAGTCCAAAATGCAAAGTGCATAATACGAGACCCCATTATGACTCATAGGTCACCCCAAAAGCCGTACTTGTGCGATATACCTGCTGCCAGCTATCTTTTCTATATAATTTTTAGGATTAAATTGTAAATACTATAAATAGCTTATGTTAGATTTTTCTAGAGAAGATCTAATACATTGAATATTATAGGGAACACTTTGAATATTCTCCCTTGACTATTCTTAGGGTTTTTTCTAGAGTTTAGTGTAGATTCTCCTTTAATTTGAAGACTCGCTTTTGGAGATTGCAAAACTCACATTGTACTCATCTTCCATTAATCCAAGCTTGTGGTTTGCAACTTCTGGTGTTTTTGTTCTTTATTGTTTTGGGTAAACTCTTAACTATGTCTTCTATTTGCATTGTTATTGGTTTTCCTTTATCCATGAGTAGCTAAGCACCCACAACTTGGGGTTTTGCATGTATTGTTTATTTCCCTTCACTTTTATTGTTGTTTGGTGGTGGCCAACACCAAATCCCGCCTACTATTATGATCCTGACCAAGGTAGTGACTAATAGGAAAAGGGAAGTAAATGACAGGATTTGATTGATGTTTTCTCATCTAATCAACCAAACCTGAGAAGGGGAGGTTGACTTGGACAATGGGTAACAGTTAGTTGGCACACCATGATTGTCGACCACGTGCCATTGTGAAATTTGACCTTCACCTTCACAAGAGGGCTGGAAGAATCTAAGTTATCACCCTGCATGCAAATTCCTAATTAAAGTTATGTTGTCTAGGGTAACTGAGTCAACAAATCATGGGGAACACAATTCCCAAGTTGCCCCTAAATTTGAGTGTCTTCCTGCATAGTTAGTTTAGTTTTTATTTTTGTTTTTTAATTGCAAACCCCCCCCATTTAGAGATTTTAGTAATCGATGCTTGAAATGATTAGTAGTGGATCTCTATATTCAAGGCCCGTATTCCCTGTGGATTCAACCCTAACCTCTAGTTAGGTTAATTGCTGACAGCGACTGTTTTCTTATTGGAGTGTGAACCTCAGTCATCCCCAAGAGAGGATGAGGGTAGGTGATATCCCTAGGCATTATTTTTGACTAGGAGTGAGCATGTTGAGTCATGGTGGAGTTGTTTGGTAGACTTATGCACCGGCTGTGTTTATGGGTTTAATAGGTAAGGTCTTAAAACCCTACCTTGGCATGTTTGTGGTGGTCTCTAGTGATGAAGTATTGAATTATTTAGAGCTTGTGAATCTTTTGGAGGATAGTGTAACAAATCTCGAGGGAAGAGAAGTTGTATGCTAAGTATGAGAAATGTGAATTATGGTTGCAGGAGGTTGCCTTTCTAGGTTATGTGGTGTCCGGGGATGGTATTAAGGTGGATCCTAGAAAGATGGAATCGGTTAGAAATTAGCCTAAACCTTTGGCTCCGTCAGATATTAGAACTTTCTTGGGATTAGCGGGTTACTACTAGAAGGGTTGTTATGTATTGTGATGCCTCACGAATTGGTTTGGGTTGTGCTTTAAAATAGAATGGTAAGGTGATAGCCTATGCTTTTAGACCACTTAAGATGCATGAGAAGCATTATCCTATTTATGACCTTGAAATAGCCGCCGTGGTATTTTCTTTAAGAATTTGGTGTCATTATTTGCATAGGGTGCATGTTGAAGTGGTTACCGATCCTGAGAGTCTTCAAAATGTGTTCACCCAAAAAAAACCTTAGCTTGAGACAATGAAGGTGGTTATAGCTTCTTAAGGATTATAATACGAGTTTGTACTATCACCCCGGTAGGGCTAATATGAGGTCGGTGCTTTGAGTAGGGTGTCCATCGCTAGCCTAGTTCATGTTGATGGTGGTAGCAAAAGGGTGACTAGGGAGGTCCACCGGTTGGCTAGATTGAGGGTTAGGTTAGAAGAGGTTGAGTATGGTGGTGAAGTAGTGGTTAGTTGTTCTAAATCTTCATGGGTTGAGAAGGTAAGGGCAAAGCAAGATCTTGGCCACTCCTTGTTAGAATTGAAGGCCTTAGTGAGAGATGGCAAGGTGGAGGTTTTCTCCCAAGGGGGAGATGGTGCCCTTAGATACCTAGGTAGGTTGTATGTGCTAGTACAGATGACTTGAGAAAGAGGGTTCATGATGAGACTCATAATAGCTATCATTCTAGCATTGGTAGGGCTCCTTTTGAGGCTCCGCATGGTAGACATTGTAGGTCCCCAATTAGGTGGTTGAGGTAAGGGAAATGGCTTTGTTGGGTTCGAATCTAGTTATGGGTGTTATGGAGGTAAGTTGGCTTAGGAGAAGGTCCCGGTGGGGGTATTGGATGAAAGGGTGGAAAGGTTAATTAATAAGGATGTAGAGTTCGTCAAGTCCCTTTTAGAGAATCGTCAAGTTGAAAGTGTCTCTCGGGGATCCAGAGTGAAACAACCCCAAAAAGTGCCCGAAAATATGCCTCAGAAGTGCCCAGAATCATAATTTCCATATATCTCAAAATCTATGTGTGATATCGAAAATTCGACTTCGTATTCTTGTTCAGGGCGTCAAATTGAGTGGCAAATTGGACTAACCCTGATTTTAGGGAAAATGAATCGCAATTTCATATTCCCAAAAATCGAATTCTAGAGACGTTTTCGCGCTCCTGGCACAACGTACCAAGGGCGCGCCACAGTATTATTTTTGTCAAGTTTTTCAAGTCTGGTCCAAGGCTTTTGAGTCTTGGGCCTAAGTGTTCCTAAACATGAAAATGCCTATACTTTGCCATATTTTACCCTCATATCATTCAAAACATTCCCCAATACTCATTCAAACACTTAGCCAAATATTTTACTCCTAAAATCAAGAATCAAAATAAACATGAAAATGCCTATACTTTGCCATATTTTACCCTCATATCATTCAAAACATTCCCCAATACTCATTCAAACACTTAGCCAAATATTTTACTCCTAAAATCAAGTTTCAAAACTCATTGGGATCTTAAGGTTCTCGTTCAAGCTTTATGTCTGTATCTCCAATCTTCATCAAGCTATTCTCCAAAGCTAAGGTATGTGGGTTTCTTTCATGGGTTCCTCCTGACCAAGGTAGTGACTAATAGGGTCTGTATCTCCAATCTTCATCAAGCTATTCTCCAAAGCTAAGGTATGTGGGTTTCTTTCATGGGTTCCTATCACCCATGATGCCCAAGCTTTCTTTTGCCTAAAATTGCATAATTTAAAGTTGATTTACTCATGGGTTTTACTTATTATGAAATTCACTGCACACTGTGTTGGAGTTTATGAAATTGTGACTGTTTTAGCATGTTTTGAGCTATGAAACCAAGATTCATTGTGAGATTTGATTAAAGGTTCGATGTATATTGCTTGAGGGCCCTCTTGGCCTCATGACCCCTCATCTTCCTCAATTTCTCCTCTTCTATTTGTTTGGCATAGGTCATCAAACGTGACAAGTCTATGTCACTAATCAAGTTGGAAACACCCAACACAAATTAGTTCATCCTAGACCATGAGTCGTCAACCAAATGAGGAGCAAACTTTGAAAATTGGGTGAACTTGATGGCATACTCCCTCACACTCGTAGACCCTTGTCTCAAATTCATAAATTCCACCATCTTAGCTTCCCTAAGTTCAAGGGGAAAGAACCAATTAAGGAAGGCCACCTTGAACTCCTCCCAAAGCACCACATAGTTAACTCCCTTCTCTTCTCTCCATTTTTTATACCATATTTGAGCTACCCCTTTGAGTTGGTAGGCCACGAACTCTGTCTTATCCTCCGACCTCACACCCATGATAGACAAAATCTTGTAAACCTCATCAATAAATTCTTGAGGGTTCTCACTCACTTTTGACCCATGGAATTCTGGGGATTCATTCTCATGAAGTCTCTCACTCGAGAGGCCGGTGTAGGAGCATGAAGGGCTTGGGCCCCCTCACTCAGCATTGACCCATGGAATTCCAAGAGATTCATTCGTATGAAGTCTCTCACCCGAGAAGCCGGTGAGAAGCATGAGTGGCTTAGGCCCCCTGATTGGCTTGATTAGCTACTACTTATGCAAGCAAGGTGAGAGTATCCCTAAGCTCTCCATTGGCCGGTTGATCCTCGGGTGTGCGGGCTCATCTTCCCCTCGTGTTAGGTATGATCTAGCATAGCAAAGAACAATTATTGGGGGAATAACTTATTTCAACTCTATAGCACGACTTAGAACATAAAGAAGGGAAACAGTTCCTAAACATCTCATAGCCTCCTACTCATAGTTGTCGTGCACAACACAACCATGAATAAGACTTTTAATCAATGTGGTGTGTTGGACTTCGAGGATCTCACAACCTAGCGCTCTAATACCATCTTTGTGATGACCCAATCCTAGGGCCTAGACGTGACCGGTGAATGGGGAACCCAAAGACACCCCAAACAAGCCTCATAGCATATCATTACACATCCTTGGTTGTGAAAGCAATCGAAATGAAAATGAAAGATAGGTATAAACAAGGGAAATTAGGACTAAGGGGACTTCCATATCATTACATCAAGAAGCAAGAGAGTCAAGATTCATAACAAAGATACATAATATATCTAACAACACCTCTACTACATAAAGATAAGAGCAGAGGCCAAGACAAAGTAATCGGGCTATCCTCATAGTCAATACATAAGTAAAAGAGAGAAAGACTTAATGCATAGAAAGAGATCATAAGTACATCCCCAGAATAGAGGACTCACCAACAAGCTTGAGTGAAGTCGTACTAGCCACGTGAAGGAGGATGATCAAGTAGGGCTCTGATTCCTACATGGTGATATCATGTAGGCATAAAGTACTTGTTAGTATATTTGAATGTACTAAGTATGTAGGATGCAATGCAACAAGAGATAAGTTCTTAATTAAAATGCATAAACATAGGCAATGATTAGCATATAGCAATATAACATGTATGGATGACGCTTGAAGTAAAATCATGCTTATATAGAACATAATATGAGTGTAAGGAGTGACCATTTTAGTGGAGCCAAGGCCTACCACCCCTTGGGATAGGCGCATGAGGTACAAACCCCTTCATGAGGTCATGGAGTACAAACCACCCAACGAGGTTGATGGGTATAAACCCCCAATGAGGCTACCCGAGCCTACTACCCCCTGGATTTAGGAGATCAAAGTACGAACCCCTCAATAGGTTACCCGAGCCTACAACCCCTCGAGCTAAGCTTGATCATCCCCAACACTATAGATAGAATATCATATATATACTCATTTCATCATCGTATACATAAATTCCTTACCATCATCATTTCATCATTATATAATCATCATATACTCATTTAGCCCATAAGACATGTATTAGACCTTCAATTCCTTAGGAATCCATAACCAGACATTTTATCACACTTAGAGGGTATGTAGTGCTAGTGTAAAATCATGCAATTCAAAAGTGTTATCATGCTATAATATTCAATATAAAATCATCAATAAATACTAGGTAACACCCTCAAGCAATATACATCAAGACCCTTCATCAAAACTCACATTAGATCTTAGATTCATAGCCCAAAACATAGTAAAACAGTCATAATTTCATAAACCCAAACATAGTGAGCAGTGATTTTCATAATAATTAAGACCTATTGGTAAATCAATCTTAAATCATGCAATTTAGGGTAAAACAAACCCCAACATAGTGTGCCGTAATTTTCATAATCAACAAGACCCATTTTGTAAATTGACTTTGAATCATGTAATTTTTAAGAAAAGGAAGCTTGGGCATCATGGGTGAAAGAAACCCAAGAAAGAAACCCATATACCTTAGCTTTGGAAATGAACTTGGTGAAGATTGGAGATAGAGACTTGAAGCTTGAAGAATAACCTTGAGATCCGCAAAGGGTTTTGATTCTTGAATTTTGGAGAGAAATATTTGGCTAAGTGTTTTGGTGAGTACTGGGGAATGTTTAGAATGATATAAGGGTGAAAATGGCTAAGTATAGGTATTTTTACATTGGGGAACACTTAGGCCCAACACTTAAAAGTCTTGGACTGCAAGAAAAATAACTGGATAGAAAATGTACATATCTGTATCACGGACAGGATACAAAAATTGATTTTCTTTATCAGCACGCCCTTGGCGCGTCGCGCCAGAGGCGCAAAACATTCTCTGGAAATCGTCACTTGGAAAACTTAAAATTGTTAATCGTTTGCTCTTAAATCGGGGTTAGACCTTTTTTCCACTCAAATGACTCCTTGAACAAGAATATGAAGTCAAATTTTTGATATCGCGCATGAATTTTGAGATATATGGAAATTATGATTTCGAGCACTTCCAAGGCATATTTTTGGGCAATTTTTGGGGTCGTTACACTTGTTGGGTGGTTTATATCTCATCAACCTTGTTGTGGGGTTTGTACCTCATCAACCTTATAAATGGGTTTGTACCTCTGGCGCTTCTCCAAGGAGGTGGTAGGCCTTGGATTGTACTAATAATGGTCACTCCTTACACTCGTATTATGTTCTATATAGGCATCATTTTACTTCAAGTATCATTCATACATGCCACATTGCTATACGCTAATCATTGCCTATGCTTATGCATTTTGATTGTGTTACTTATCTCTTGCTGCATTGCATCCTACATACTTATTACATTCAAACATACTAATGTATACTCTATGCCTACATGATGTCACCATGTAGGAACGAAAGCCCCACTTGAGCATCCTCTTCCATGTGGCTAGTACAATATCTCTCAAGCTTATTGGTGAGTGCTCCATTCCGAGGATGATGTCTATGATCTTATGCTATGTTCTAAGACTATCTTTCTTTTATAAATGTATTGGCTATAAGGGTGAGTCTGGTTGCTTGTCTTTGCCCCCAATCTTATCTATGTAGTAGAGGTATTTTTGGACATGATATGTATCTATGCTATGAGTCTTGACTCTCTTGTTTCTTGATGTTTATGATATGAAGTTTGTCCCTTAGTCCCGTTTATCTCTATTTACCATTTCTTGTTGTATTTTAGTGCTTTCGTGACCAAGGATGCGTAATGATATATAAAGAGGCTTGCTTGGGGTCCCTTTGGGTTCCCCATGCATTGTGTCATGTCTTGGCCCTAGGCTTGGGTCGTGACAAACATGGTATCAGAGCACTAGGTTGTTAAATTATCGGAGTCCAACACACCGTGTCGATTAGAGTCTTATTCATGGTTGAGTTGTGCACCACAACTATGAGTAAGAGGTATGAGATATTTTAGGAAATTTTTCTCTCTTCATGTTCTAAGTCGTGCTATAGAGTAAAAGTAAGGTTCCCTTCCCCCTCCCCAATGATTGTTCTTTGCTATGCTAGATCATGCCTAACACAAGAGGATGAAGAGCCTGCACACCCAAGGAGCAACCGGCTCATGGAGAGCTTCGAGATGCTCTCACCTTACTTGCACAAGTTATAGTTAACCAAGCCAAACAAGGGGCCCAAGCCCCTCATGCTCCTACGCTGGTATGTCGGGTGAGAGACTTCATGAGAATTAATCCCCTAGAATTCTATAAGTCTAAGCTTGATGAAGACCCTCAAGAGTTCATTGATGAGGTCTACAAGATTTTGGCTATCATTGATGTGAGGTCAAAAGATAGGATAGAGTTGGCAGCCTACCAAATAAAAGGGGTGGCACAAATATGGTACTACCAATGGAAGGAAGAAAAGGCAGTCAACTATGTGGTGCTTTGGGAGGAGTTCAAGGTGGCTTTTCGTAATCGGTTCTTCCCTCTTGAACTTAGGAAACTTAAATTGGTGGAATTCATGAACTTAAAACTAGGATCTATCAGTGTGAGGGAGTATTCCCTCAAGTTCATTGAACTCTCAAAGTTTGCTCCACACTTGGTTGCCAACTTAAGGTCTAGAATGAAGAAGTTTGTGATAAGTGTGTCCAACTTGGTGAGTGAGGAATGCCGGTCCACTATGTTGATTAGTGAAATAGACTTGTCCCATTTGATGACTTATGTCTAACAAATGAAGGAGGAGAAGTTGAGGAAGAGGAGGGGTTATGATGCCAAAATGGCCCATTTTGATGGTAAGTTCCAAAAGGGTGGTCGGTTCCATCAAGGCCAAGAGTCTACTCATGTATCTAACAAGAGAGTTGCCAATAATTTTTCAAGGGCCCAAGGTGTTAGGGGTGTAGTTCCTAATGGTGGGTGTCCAAAATGTGGTAGGGGTCATAGTGGCCCATGCCTTAGGGATACTATTACTTGTTATGGTTGTGGGGAAGTTAGGCATAAGGTGATGGATTGCCCTCGAAATTGCAACAACGGTAAGGAGGTTCGTCATCAAGGTTCTAATATGAAGCTGGGTATAAGGTGATGGATTGCCCTCAAAATCACAACTAGATAAAGACATTCGCCTACACGGTGCTAATACGGTTTCTTTGGGGAGAGGTGGTCGATAAGATGGTTCCCCAAGGCGCAATCGGCTTTATGCTTTGCTTGGGATGCAAGAGGTTGATGAGGTGCTCAATGTTGTTACCATTATATTGAAAATCTTTGATTTTGATTTATATGATTTGATTGATCTAGGTGCCATTCTTTTTTTTGTTACCCTTTTTGTTGCCAAAAAGTTTCATGTTGAGCCCGACGTATTGCATGAGTCATATGAGGTGTCTACTTCTATTGGTGCATCTATTGTTGCTAGAAAGGTCTATAGAAATTGTCCTATTTGCATCTTACATAAAATATTGCCTTGTGATCCAGTTAAGTCGGATACGGTTGATTTTGATATCATTCTTGGGATGGATTGGTTGCATGCATATTACATAAAATATTGCCTTCTGATCTTGTTGAGTTGGATATGGTTGATTTTGATGCCATTCTTGGGATGGATTGGTTGCATGCATACTATGCTTCTATTGATTGTAGAACCCTTAAGGTCAAATTCCAATTCCTAAATGAACCCATCCTTGAGTGGGAGAGTCATGATGTCGTAGTCAATGGTAGGTTCATCTCTTGCATTAAAGCCTGTAAGTTGATCTCTAAGGGGTGTCTTTATCATCTTGTGAGGGTTAGGATGTGGAGTTCAAAGTCCTTCCCATTGAGTCGGTTTCAGTTGTAAATGAGTTTCTTGATGTCTTTCAAAATGCCTTCCTAGTGTTCCTCCCGAAAGGAAAATAGATTTTGGTATGACCTCCTCCTCAATACTCAACCCATTTCTATTCCTCCTTACCATATAGCCCCGACGAAGTTAAAGGAGTTGAAGGACCAACTGAGAGACTTATAGGAGAATGGTTTTATTAGGCCTAGCCTATCCCCTTGGGGTGCACCAGTGTTGTTTGTGAAGAAGAAGAAGGATGGGTCTCTTAGAATGTGTATAGACTACCAGCAACTCAATAGGGTCACCATCAAGAATAGGTATCCTCTTCGAAGAAATGATGATTTGTTTGACCAATTGCAAGGGGCTAGCCACTTCTCTAAGATTGATCTTCGGTCCAGGTATCATCAAGTAAAGGTGAGGGAGTGTGACATTCCCAATATGGCCTTCCGAACTAGGTATGAGCATTATGAATTTGTGGTGATATCCTTTGGGTTGACCAATGCACCGGCTATCTTCATGGATCTAATAAATAGGGTCTTTAAACCCTACCTTGATTCATTTGTTGTGGTAGTCATTGGTGATATTTTGATCTACTCTCATAGTAAGGAGGAACATAGGGCTCATTTGAGGGTTGTGTTGCAAAGATTGAGGGAAGATAAGTTATATCCTAAGTATGAGAAGTGTGAATTATAGTTGAGGGAGGTTGCCTTCCTAGGACATGTGGTGTTGGGGGATGGTATTAAGGTGGATCCTAAGAAGACTGATGTGATTAGAAATTGGCCTAGACCATTGACCCCATCGGATATTAGGAGCTTCTTAGGCATAGCGGGTTACTATCGGATGTTTGTGAATGGGTACTCTTCTATTACTTCTCCTATAACAAAATTGACTCAAAAGAAGGCTAAGTTTGTGTGGATCGATGAGTGTGAAAGAAGCTTCCAAACATTGAAATATAAGCTTGTGTCTGCTCCTATATTGTCACTACCGGATGGCCTAGAGGGCTTTGTTGTGTATTGTGATGCTTCTAGAGTTGGTTTAGGTTGGTTCTAATACAAAATGGTAATGTGACAGGCTATGCTTCTAGATAACTCAAAGTGCATGAAAAGAATTATAGTACTCCAGCTCTTAAATTGGCTGCCGTGGTGTTTGCTTTGAAAATTTAGCGTCATTATTTGTATGGGGTGCATGTTGATATGTTCACCAATCATAAGAGTCTCTAATATGTCTTCACTCAAAAAGATCTCAACTTGAGACAAAGAATATGGCTAGAACTTCTTAAGGACTATGATATGAGTGTGCATTATCATCCCGATAAGGTTAATATGGTGGTAGATGCCTTAAGTGGGGTATTTATGGATAGTCTAGCTCATATTTATGGTGGTGATATAGAGATGGCTAGGGAGGTGTATTAATTGGCTAGATTGGAGGTTAGGTTGGAAGAGGTTGGTAGTGGTGGTATTATTGTTGATGGTTCTAAGTCTTCCTTGGTTGATGACGTGATAGCAAAGCAAGGTCTGGATCCCTCCTTGGTAGAATTGAAGGCCTTGGTGAAAGAGGGCAAGGTGGAGGTTTTCTCCCAAGGGAGAGATGGTGCCTTTAGGTACCAAGGTAGGTGGTGTCTGCCTTGTGTTGATGGTTTGAGGGAGAAAATCCTTGATGAGGCCCATAATTCTTCTTATTCTATCCACCCCGATTCTACCAAAATGTATAGATATTTGAGGGATGTGTATTACTGGGGAGGCATGAAGAGGGACATTGTCAAATTTGTTTCCGATTGTCATAGTTGTCAACAAGTCAAAGCCGAACATCAAAGGCCAGGTGGCCTAACACAAGACATAGAGATTCCTACTTGGAAGTGGGAGGTTATCGATATGGATTGTGTGGTTAGGTTACCTAAGACTGGGAAGGGTTTTGACTCCATGTCATGACCCAAGCCTAGGGCCTAGACGTGACCAGCGAATGGGAAAGCCAAAGGGACCCTAACTAGAAAGGGTTTTGATTCCATTTGGGTTGTGGTTAATAGGATGACAAAATCGGCTCATTTTCTACTGGTTAAGACACATATGGGACTGAAGATTATGCTAGGTCATACATTTATGAATTGGTAAGGTTGTATAGGATTCCTTTGTCTATCATATCAGATCATGGTGCTCAATTTACTTTACACTTTCAGAGGTCCTTTCAAAGGGGTCTTGGTACAAGTGTTAAGCTTAGTACGGCCTTTCACCCTCAAATGGATAGCCAAGCCGAAAGAACTATCCAAACACTTGAGGATATGATTAGGGCTTATGTATTGGAGCTTAACGGTAGTTGGGATGACCATCTTCCATTGATTGAGTTTGCCTACAACAATAGCTATCGTTCTAGCATCGATATGGCTCATTTTGAGGCTTTCTATAGTAGGCATCATAGATCACTGATAGGGTGGCTTGAGGTTGGTGACGTAGCTTTGTTGGGACCAGATTTGGTTATGGAGGCCTTGAGAAGGTTAGGATGATTAGAGAAAGGTTGAAGACGGCCCAAAGTCATCAAAAGGAGAAGGGATCTTGAATTCAAAGTTGGTGATTGGGTTTATTTGAAGGTATCACCCATGAAGGGTGTGGTTTGTTTTGGTAAGAAAGGCAAGTTGAGTCCAATATATATGGGTCCTTATAGGGTAATGAGGAGAATTGGCAAGGTGGCTTATGAGTTGTAGTTGTAATTGCCTAGTGAGATAGATTTTGTGCATCCAGTCTTTCATGTATCCATGTTGAGGAAATAAGTGGGAGACCCTAATGCTATTGTGCCTCTTAATGTTGTAGGTGTTTTTGCAGACAATTTGACCTATGAAGAGGTTCCGATTCAGGTTTTGGATAGACAAGTGAAGAAGTTGAGGAACAAGGATATGGTTTCCATTAAGGTCCTTTGGAGGAATCAACAAGTTGAAAGTGCTACTTGGGAGGCCGAAGTGGACATGCAAAAGCGATATCCTTACCTACTCCACTCCATTCAAGCCTAAGGTATTGATTTAAGTCCTCTATATGATCTCAATTCTTGGCAAAAGTGATATCCTTACCTCTTCCACTCCACTCAAGCCTAAGGTATCAATCTAAGTCTCTTATGTAATTTCAAGTCTAAGTTCAGCCCATGACATATGCATACATTCATGTTTAAATTGACAAGTTCATGATGATTTTGCACTTATGATGAGATTTTTGAAATGATGTTTAAGTGCATTGTTACATCACTTTGTGGGCTAAAATGGTCGTGTTTGCGTCCCTCATATATGTTTATTTGACATTCAGGGATGAATGTTCCCAAGGGGGACATATAGAAACGACCCAAAAAGTGCCTGAAAATGTGCCACGAAAGTGCTCGAAACCGTAATTTCTATACGTCTTAAAATTCGTACATGATATCAAAATTCTGACTTCATATTCTTGTTCAGGGGGTCAAATTGAGTGATAAATAGGTCTAACCCCGATTTTAAAGCAAACAAATCACAAGTTCAATTTTTAAAGCAAACAAATCGTAATTACATTTTTTCCAAAACTCGAATTCTAAAGAGGTTTTCGCGCCCCTGGCGTGACGGACCAAGGGCGCGGCATAGTATTATTTTTGTCCAGTTTTTCAAGTCTAGTCAAAGTCTTCTAAGTCTTGGTCCTAAGTGTTCCCAAACATGAAAATACCTATACTTAGCCATATTTCACCCTCATATCACTCAAAACATTCCCCAATACTCATTTAAACACTTATTCAAATATTTTACTCCTAAAATCAAGTCCCAAAATTCATTCGGTATATTGCTTGAGGGTGTTACCAAGTATCTATTGATGGTTTTACACTGAATATTCTAGCATGATTTCACTCTTGAATTGCACGATTTAACACTAGCACTACATACCCGCTAAGTGTGATAAAATGTTCATTTATGATTTCTTGAGGAATTGAAGGTCCAATGCATATCTTATGAGGTGAATGACTATATGATGATGAAAGGAACATATGTATATAATGATGAAAGAAATGTATACATATGATATTATCTCAATAGTGTTGGGGATGACCAAGCCTCACTCGGGAGGTTGTAGGCTCGAGTAACCTTATTGAGGGGTTTGTACCTCGATCGCCTCGCTCGGGAGGTGGCAGGCCCATGCAACCTTTTCGAGGGATTTGTACCTTGATAACCCTGTTGGGGGGTTTATACCTCATCAACCTTGTTGGGGGGTTTGTACCTCATCAACCTCATGAAGGGGTTTGTACCTCTTGTGTCTCTCTAAGGAGGTGGCAGGCCTTGGATTACACTAATAATTGTCACTCATTATATTCGTATTATGTTCTATATAAGTATGATTTTACTTCAAGCATTATTCATACATGCCACATTGCTAGACGCTAATCATTGCCTATATATATGCATTTTGATTATGTCACTTATCTCTTGTTGCATTGCATCCTACGTACTTAGTACATTCAAATGTACTAATGCATACTCTATGTCTACATGATGTCACCATGTAGAAACTGAAGCCCCACTTGAGCATCCTCCTCTACGTGCCTAGTACGATATTTCTCAATCGTACTGGTGAATCCTCCATTCCGAAGACGATGTCTATGATCTTATGCTATGTTCTAAGACTATCTTTTTTATGAATGTATTGACTATGAGGGTGAGCCCTGCTTATGATCTCTTGCTATGTACTAAGACTATCTTTCTTTTGTTTATGTATTGACTATGAGGGTGAGCCCGGTTGCTTGTCATGGCCCCCGCTCTTATCTATGTAGTAGAGGTGTTGTTGGACATGATATGTATCTATGCTATGAGTCTTCACTCTCTTGTTTCTTGATATTTATGATATGAAGGTTGTCCATTAGCCCCGTTTGTCCCTATTTACCATTTCTTGTTGTATTTTATTTCTTTCGTGACCAAGGATATATAATGATATGATAAGAGGCTTGCTTGGGGTCCCTTCGGGTTCCCCATGCGTCATGTCACGTCTAGGCCCTACGCTTGGGTCATGACATAGAGCGGGTATAAAGAAGCAATATTTGTATCTCTTTCATCCTATTTAAGCTTATGATAACATGTCGAGTCTCTTTTATGATTCAAAGTCTTATATTTTAGCTCCTATTTCATTTGCATGCATTCATGTTTATATTGACAAGTTCATGATGATTTTGACACTTAAGAAGGGATTTTGAAAATGGTGTTTAAGTGTATTGTTGCATTCTTGTTGGGGTTGATTTCTTCATGATTACCGTTCTCATGTATGTTTCTTTGACATTCAGGGACGAATGTTCCTAAGGGGGAGATATTGAAATGACCCAAAAAAAGAGCCCGACAATATACCTCGGAAGTGCCCTAAATCGTAATTTCTATATATCTCAAAATTCATGTGTGATATCCAAAATCTGACTTAATATTCTTGATCAGAGGGCAAAATTGAGTAGGAAATGGGCCTATCCCCGATTTTAGAGCAAATGAATCACAATTTCAATTTTCCAAGAGTGCGATTTCCAGTGAGGATTCGCGCCCCAGGAGCGACGCACTAGGGGTGCGCCTCAGTGTTAAAATTACCTAGTTTTATTGGTTCGGTCCAAGGCTTTTAGGTCTTGGGCCTAAGTCTTCCTATGTGTGAAAATACCTATACTTAGCCATATTTACCTTCATATCATATAAGACATTTCCCTATACTCTCTCAAACACTTAGACAAATATTTCACCCAATTCAAGTGTCCCATACTCACTTCTGGATCTCAAGAAACTCATTCAAGCTTCAAGATCGCATTAAAATCTAAGTCAAGCTTATTTATGTCGTTTAAGACTACCATGGGTCCCCTACATCAAGCCAAGTTCAAAGGAATTTCTGTTGGCTAAGTTATGCACAAGTACTGGTAGGTGGGTCAACTTTAAAGGGGCATATCTCTTAGCACACAAAGAACTCGATAGACCACGACTAGCGATATTAAATCTCTTTGAATTAGCTTTCCACCACACTTAGTTTAACCTTATTTAGAGTTCAGATGAAGAAGTTATGCCTGTTTTTGTAGAACTGGTATGTGTATGGGGTATATACAAGTTTTTGCCAAATACCGTTTCATGAATGGCATTCCATAAATCTAGTCATTTCTATTGGTCTTTTGGGGATTCCTATACTATCTTAACACTTCCAAAATACCTAAACCCTATTCCTAAAGATCAAATTCACTCCTCCCAATTGGATTACACTCTAAAATACTCCCAAGAGCCTCCATCAAAACCCCAATACAAATTCAAGCAAACTCAAGAACTAGTTATGGATTTCAAGACCCCATTCCAAGCTTCAAGTCTTCCTCAACTAAATTTCAAGAAATTCAAGGTCTAAGGTATATGGGTTTCATTCATGGGTACCTTTCACCCATTAAGCCCAATCTTCCATTTCTATGAAAATTATATGTTTTCAAGTTGTGTTGCTTATGGGTATTATTCATTAGAGATTATGATCATATACTATATTAGGATTTCATGAAAGTTTGATTGAAAATACATGATTACTCATTTTTAAGTCTATACCATGAGATGATTTACCTATTATGATTATGCATATTTTAAGCTATAGAATTATGATATCTCTTGATATTTGGTGGGGTTTTTTCAATGTGCTTCACATGAGGGTTTTACCAAGTATTGGTGGGTTGATTTACATTAGATTTTCTCACATGATTTCACTATTAAATTGCATGGTTTTACATTAGCATTGCACACCCACCAAGTGTTTTATAAAATGTTTGGTCAATATATCTTGAGTTGTTGAAGGCCTAATGCTTGGCATATGAGTTAAGTAACGTTATGATAATTAAAGGGTGATGTGTATATATTAATTTCATAAGAAGTATCTATTGTGTTGGGAGTTGGCCATAGAGAATTGAAGGGTGATGCCTCAATCACCTCGGATGGGGGTGGTATGCCATCAACCAATTGAGGGGTTGGTACCTTAATTGCCTCAGATGGGGGTGTTAAGCCATTAACCAATTGAGGGGTTAGTACCTCAAACACTTCTTTTAGAGGGTGGTCAGTCTATCAACTAATTGAGGGGTTGGTACCTCAATCGCCTTAGATGAAGGTGGTAAACCATTTACTAATTGAGGGGTTATGTAGGATCTATGTGGAGATGAAGGTGGTAAACCATTTACTAATTGAGGGGTTGGTACCTCAATCACTTCCAATGAAGGGTGGTCATGTCCGTCAACCAATTGAGGGGTTGGTACCTCAATCACTTCTAAAGGGTGGTCTACTTTAGATTCCAGGTACTAAGTTGATTGGTCTATGGTGATGGTTTATTCCTACACATGTAATATGTTCAATATATAAGCATGTTTACTTCAAGTATCATTCATGCATGTCATATTGTTATATGTTCATCCATTGCCTAATTATGCATTTTGACAATGTTGCCTATCTATTGTTGCATTGCATCATACATATTTGGTACATTCAAATATACTAACGCATACTCTGTGCCTACATGATGTTACCATGTAGGAACCAGAGCCCCACTTGATCATCCTCCTCCACCACGTGGCTAGTGCAATATCTCTCAAAGCAAGTTGGTGAGTCCTCAACTTCAAGGACATATTTCTCCTGATTTGTGCTATGTATAGACTCTCTTTTCTTTATTGTATGCTTTGATTATGAGAGTGAGCCCGGTTGCTTGTCTTAGCCCCCACTAAGTTCTATGTTTAAAGATATTGTTGGACAAGTTATGTAATGATGCTATAAGCTTGACTCCCTTTGACTCTTCTTATGTTTTGTGATATAAAGGATGTCCTTTAGCCCGTATCCCCTCTTTACTATCTTTTATTATTGTTTTATTGCTTCTGCAACCAATGATGTGTAATGATATGATAAGAGGCTTGGTTAGGGTCCCTTTCGGTTCCCCATTTGCCATGTCACGTCTAGGCCCTAGGCTTGGGTCGTGATAGGATTTTCTCATAAGACAAGTTTTTCCCGAACCTCAACACCTTCCAAAAGCACAATTGAACTAGGATCACCAACTAAACTCCTCAACATAGACACATGGAAACCTAGGTGGATAGAACTCAAATCCGAAGGTAAGTCC